>VUQR01011280.1:9092-32453 GCA_015108515.1 Hemichromis elongatus
AATAACCAAAAAAAAAAAAATAAGAAAAAAAAAAAAAGGGAAAAAAAAAACCCCCCCCCCCCCCCCGATCATCTCTTATCCTTCACATTCTGAAAACTCTCCATGTCCCTTTGCTACATCTCACTTTTAGCCTGTGAAGTAATTTACCAGTCTTTGTTTATGTTAATGCACAGTTCAGATGCCACGGTTAACTGGATGAGCAGGAGAGGAGGGAAGCTGGAATCATATTTTATAGAGTCCTAGCTTAAAAATAAATAAATTCAGTTACATTCATTCACAAACAACACAAACAAGTTAGTAAAAAAAAAACTAATAAAAAAATCAGATGACCTAATTTCTTTTCTTTGTAAGTATGCAACCAGCACCTCCCTCACTGCAGCAGACGCAGTAACACATTCTTTATCCTCATTATTGTGTGGAGAGTAATACTAATGTGAAAGTGGGGAAAGGATCAGCTTTGAAATCTTTGAAGTTTTTTAACAAACATATTCTTTGTTTTTTTGAGCTATAAGAAAAAAAAACGTTTTAAAAAAAGATCATATATGTAAAACTGCAACTGGGAGGGAGTCAGCATGTGGGATCATTTTAGGCGAATTAGCTGCTTAAATCAAATCAGTGTATTTTAATTTGTTTATATCGGTTCTTTAAAGTTTAGCCGCTGGGAGTTTTCCGTACTTTTTGCCTTCATACTTATTTCATCCAATAATTTGCTGTCGATTTTTCTCAGTGCTGTGTGAGCGAGCACAAAAAAACTGAATGAATGGCAAAATTTCAAATCGTATTTCAGTCTAAGCTTTTTATTTATTTATTTTTGGATTGCTTGTGTTTTTGACAGAGATGGGTGTTGAAGATTTAGCAGCTAGACCGCATGACCAGGACTGTGGAGGTGGGAAGTTCAGAGCTGATGTTCAGATGATAATTACAGCAGTATTCCTGTAGCATTGAAGTCTATTTGCTAAATTTTTCTGAGACACTGTATGACTTATTTTAGAGCCAAATTGTTATATTTTACTACATGGTACAGTATTGCACTGGAGAAACATAATGGCTGGCTTACAAATGACTCTGAAACAACTGTTTGTAGTGAAAAATGACAACAAAATCGATTAAACCTTAATTGCTTAAACCTCAGCAGTCACTCGTCAATTTTGACTACTTTATATTAATGTTTATGTCTCTATTTCATCTCATGAACTAGATAAAAGTTTATACAATGGCTTATTGATTGAGTAAATGCACTGCGAGCCATAAAATTATTAATTTAATACAAGGCAATGATACTTATAGTATCATTTCCAGAATTAAGTGTAGTATTAAGTTGTAGAGACAAAAAAAAAAGGTTTGACAGCGGCACCAGTCATGAGAGGGCTCACTACAGACAAAACGCAGAGAAAATGCAATGCGCTATAACCCAGATTTCTTATATTACCAGGTGAGAATTTACAAAGAGCATGTGGGAGAGTTTAAGAAGGAAGAGAGAAAAAAAAAACCATACAGATCAATAGAGAGGATGGTAATACATCAGAGCAAAAACCTAAAACCAGACCCCTTCCCTCTGTTTTTAATTAGGATCATACTTATGAAGTAAAAGCCTGTAGTGGCTCACATTGAAGTTTTTCTCTGAATTTAACCACTCGGTAATGTTTGGATTGAGCGTTTGCAGAGATTCTGTTAAAAAATAAACAAGCAATCAATCTTTGTGCTTTTTTTTGTGTGGCTACATCACACCTTTCCATTGTGCATCCATAAAGATATTCTGAGGATTGTTTGAACACAAAGATTGTGATAGCAACACTAGCTAGGGCCACTCACCGGGGGCCGCTGAATAATACATCAAACTTACCGCATGTGCCCTATGTTACTTTTAATAGTGGTGTTGTACATGCAGCAGCATAAGCTTGAGTCTGTTATGTGTTTTGCACGGTAGGTGGCTTGGTTAGATTTGTTTGCCGTAATTTCAGCAATTCAGCAGTGAAAGGACTTTCGGAGCGTGTGTGTACACGCTCCTAACAAGAGCTCACAGGAGTGCAAACATCCTCCACAGTGGCCTGTGTGCACCAGAGGAATGTGTACACTCGTGCAACTGTGTGGGAAAGGTTAGACAGTGAGTTTAGTTAGTTTACCTCTCAGTTTCGCTGGTAACAGACAGAACAGTATGAGTGCAGAATAAGCAGATTAATCGCTCCAGATTTCAGAGAATCTTAAGAAAAATACTGATATGTGTGTTTTGTGCATGTAACTACAGTTGATTATATCTAAACACAATTATCACATCATAGGCTTTGGGAGTGCATCTAAGAGTGGAAACAGAAGCCTTGTGTGCCTTGCGCATTGCGATTGTAATGCTTATTGCTTTGTATCTCCTTTAATCTAATCTTGCTTTATCTCTGTGTCTCCTGGGTTAGACATGAGAGCAGCCCAACAACCGAGATAAACATTGTTATATTGTGTGCATGTGATTATATGCACAGATGTGTGTGTGTGTGTCTGTGTCAAGTCCATGATGCATGTCAGACATTAACCAGCTTCCCTGCTGGCTGGCTGGTACTGTTGTGATCGGGTAAAAAGACACACGTTGTCACACGAGCCAAAACACAGTCCCTCAAACGCGCATGCAGCATTTAGACCGTATGTTGTCATTGTTGCATTAGCTGTGCTTGCATTTAATGCCACTTTCTGCATGCATAAAGCATTTGCGTGTTTGCACATGCGTAATTCATTCGCTTCAACTACATTTATACTGTTGCCTCTTATTGTGGGCACATAACATGTGCATGAAACCACACAAACAGTGTGCGGTGTGTCTCTTTGTATCGTCTGACTCTACATTTCCTGATTGATTTCACCATAAAAGTATGCTCAGTAGCCACCCATTAAAACTCTGATCTCATCGATATGTGTGCAGCAATTGCAGAGTGTGGCGCTGAATTATTCACTTCTTCCTCTTTCTCTCACACACTTGTTTTGCTCTCACTCCTCATTTTAACTCCATCTTTCTCTTCCTTGTCTTCCTAATTTCCTCTCCATCCTTCCGTCCCCCTACCCCCCTTTTGTCTCAATTTTACCCATGCACGGCTTTAATTCGCTCTCTCCATCTTCCTCTCTTGCTGTCTTCCCTTTTCTTCCCCCTCATGCTCCCGCTTCTTTCTTCTCATCCCACTCTCAGCCTTCCCTCACTCTCTCTGTCTCCTCTCTCTATCTCTCCTCCTGTACTGTCAGCCCTTAGGCAAGTCTCAACCATCACTCCTCTTCATTTATTAATACCTGTACTCATACAGCCTAGCACAGAGAGCTGCCTCGCATCTCTGTCTCCCATTCTCCTGCACACACATGCCTGCCGACTGCACAAATGCCCCAGAGGATGCAAGGAGCCCAGTGCGTCCACACACACTCACACTCGCTTACTGTGCAGGAAAATGCCCTTTGTAAAAGGACAGGGAGCATCAATCTCCCAGCTGCGTCAGCCCTACAGCTTGATGCTCTTTCTGTAGTTCTGCTTTTGCCTGACTTGCATATGATCGCATATTTATTGCCGTTAAGAGAGTTCCTTTGTTACAATTGTTGCACACTAGTTATTGGCTTCATTGATTGCTTTATTGATCGGCTTGTTTGGCACAAGCGAATATTTCCTTGTCCCCTTGCGACGTTTTTACTTTTTTCGAGTGCACTTACTCGGCTGCCCCATTGTGAACAAGTTGGTATCAGTGCACAGTAAATTGAGCTGAGATATCAGAAGGATCCAGCTCTTAATTATGTTGGATCAATGTCTGAGCTACAGACAGATAGTTAAAGAGAGATATTTCTCTACAGTGATTCCCTGCGATTATGTCTCAGCTGTCCATAAGAGTTCTTGCTGTTATATATATATATATATATAGAGAGAGAGAGAGAGAGAGAGAGAGAGAGAGAGAGAGAGAGAGAGAGAGAGAGATATATATATATATATATAGATATCAATGACTCAACCAGTCAACCAATCAGACACCTCGATCAACCATAGAATATATAAATAAATAAATAAAAACTTAGTAATCCAACTAAGTGCTGAAACTGTGTCAAGAATTGAAAAGTTCAGAATCAAAGCATGTAAGAGTGGAGACACTACAGATCCCTCAGTGATAATTGTGGTCGTTTGTATATGTGCAAGAGTGGTATTCATGACTTGCAGCTGTTTGCCTAAACTTCCCCATGCAGCTATATATAGCTCTTCATATGGTGGGATGATGCAGTGAGGACAAGGTTGGAGGACAGTGACATTGAAATCATTTTGAGTCATGTGTTGCAGAGATGTGAATTGCAGAGATGATGAACTGTGTGTGTTTGTCTGTTTGTGCGTGCGTGTGTGCGTGTGTGCGTGAGGGAGACAGTGGGGCAGTGCCTGTAGGTGTGAAGGCGACATGCGCCTGTGCGCCCGTTTGTCGCAGCCCCGTGCATGCATATGCATGTGCTTCAGCTCTGCTCTTCTCCTGTGATTGTGCAGACCTGTGTTCAAACCACCTGCTGTTAGGAGGGTATGTGTTTTTTCTCCAGGAGCATCAGGAATGTTTATGAAGCAGAAAAAAAATTGCCTGCTGTGTCTTAGGGTGCATTCAGCGCCATCTGGAGGCCGTCACCCTAGACTGCGTGTTAAGCTCTGCCCAAATGAGTGACTGTGGAGCTGGCCATTTTATTGAATTTGATGATCCATTACGACTCAAATGGAGGTCAAGCTCCCTCGGGGCAGAAGGGATATTGCATAGGCAGCAGGGTAATCGCAGGAAGATTACAGTACCTGCTGACTTTATTGTCAGCCTGATATCTATAAACCAAGGTAGCAAGGAAGTTTAAAGATTAAAAATATACATCAGTGAAGCTGTCGAGGTACTTGTGATGATGTCCAGCCCGCCCACTGGTACATAGATTGTAATAAGGCCCCAGCAATTATCCTCTGTGATTAAAAAAAAGGAAAAATATGATGAACTATGCCGAGGCTGTGTAATAAAGAGAGCGCTGCATAATGTAAACATGTAGTCACCACAATCACTCATAAGCAAATGAGGATTTATACCTGCAATAAGGAGCATATCTGGTAACTGATGAAGATGATCAATGAATGTGGAGCTCAGCGAGGCTTTTACCAAGATCCATTCTGAGGCAGCTCTCTAAATTGCTATTTGCAGAAATGCTCTCATTTGTTATTCTGTGGCCTAAAAGGCTGGCAGCTTCATGTTTTTACTTTTTAAACATTTTTTTTTAGAAGATCCAATCTTTGAGTTTATTCAGTCTCGAGTAACGTAATGACATTGTAATTGGATTTAGATCAAATTAATTGCGTTACACTGAAAATTTTACATGTAATTAAAATGGACAGTGTGAACTGTGTTGTATTGCCAATGAGTTTTACTTTATTAGATTGTGTACCTTTACTCGCTCCCATGTCTCTGCGGTCAACGCGCTTTACACACACATGCTCATGTGCAGTGAGCGCACTGCCACATTTCTACGCGGATTCCATCATCTGAATCTTCACTGTCGTCTCTCCTCAGCGAACACCTGTCGTGTTCCTTCTCCTTCTTCCTCCATGGCGAGAGCAACGTGTGCACAAGTGTGGAGATTGCCCAGCATCAGCCTGCGTACCACATCACAGAACACCACATCCGCCTCGCGCAGACCTCCGTCACACCAGTACAGGGTAACACCACAAACCCAACGTATTATTTTATTTTGTCTTCTAGTGCTTATGCATGTAAAACAAGGCAATCCTCAAGTTCGGTATATATCCAATGGAAGTCTCCTTAATGTATTTTGAGATGACGGTGGCTGTCAAGTCAGCAACAGGTGGAGAGGAAGTGTTTGAATCTTTTACACTTCAACGCTTTTGCTTTCACTTTTAAGAAAGCACAGTTAAGTTAAATAAATGTGATTACTTTTGGTAGCCCATAGAGTTTTTTGTGAATAAACAATTGTGCCCTTGCTGTTTATAATAATAAAACATCACTCAGACCAGCAGTGTGGTTCAGTAATGTGTTTTTAGTATTACGGCACAGTGGTAATAATAAAGACACAGGACTGCTTGTTGCTTGAATGAGCAAAATCTGTCGTGATGCACGAATAATAGTTGTTTTCGGTCTTTTGAGTGTGACACTATTTTGTGCGTTATACAAATGAGTATATAATTAGAACAGGATAGAATAGAATAGCCCGTTATTGTCAGCGGTCCACACCAACTGTGCCTGAATGAAATATAAATAGTAAACATCAGCAATAACTAGCAAATTGGAGAAATCAATATTATCAAGAAGGATAAATACAAAAAAAACAAGAAAAAGCCACACAATAGAGAACAAGTTGCAAAGTGCTTGGAAGTAGAGTAAAGAAAAGACTTGGTCTGAATAGAGTGGCCTGAGTGAAAGGGGTTACTCAGACAATGGCTCAGATTAGTGAGACAGGTGGGGTGTGGGGGGGTAGTGTTTGTTAACAGTCCGAATGGCCCAGGGGAAGGTTAGGGGGTCAGGGTCTGGAGGTGTGGGACCTGATTCACTTGAGGCGCCAATCAGAGGGCAGCGTGTCAAACAGGTGGTGGGTGGGATGGCCCTGGTTTTCCTGAGAGGGGAAGATCTGGCAATGGCCTCCAGGGGTAACAGAAGGCAGCCAGTGATTTTTTGGCCATGTTAATTACTGTATGAGCGGCCTTCATTGTTCTTAATTGTAGCTCCTGTGGACCAAACATGCAGGCAGTAGGAGAGCACGCTCTTCAGTGAGAAGCGGTAGAAGGCTAGCAGCATCTTCCGGTCCAGGTTATTCTTCCTCAGGACACAGACGAAGTTCAGCCACTGATGAGCCTTCGTTACCAGAGGGTTGGTGTTGTGGGTCTGGGTCAGATCAGCAGAGATGTGGGTGCCTAGAAACCTGTTCTCTATTTATAATCAGGAGTGGACTTGTCTGTGCCTCCTGAAGTCCATCAGACTAATTGAAGCCAGTTGGTTTTGAAGCTGTAGTCCACAAAGAGCATCCTCATGTAGCTCTTTCTGGTCTCAAGATTGCTCAGCGCTATGTGAAGGGTGATGGTGATGGCATCCTCCATGGACTGATTTGCTCTGTAAGCAAACTGGTGGGGGTCGAGGGAGGCGGGTAGACAACCTGTACTTTCAGGTTGCTTTGTTAAAGGTAATATCTTATATTTAGGGTGCTGCTGGTGTGTTATGTGCATAAAAAACTTAACATTTAGATTAGCTAGTGTGAAAAGTCCAATTCTACCAATGGTAGAAGTATAAATAGCACAAACCAAGAGTAGGTATTTCAGCATTGCGCTTAGACATGAGCCATCACTGAAGGTTTGCTGTGCAAAGAAAATAAAAATCAATGCAGAAAAAAATAATAAATTGGTTCAGAGCTACTGATGTGTGAACTTTGTTTCTTTCTTTACATTATTAATTTATCCATGCAGTGATCCTGAGCCCGTACGGTCTGAGCGGCACTCTTACAGGTCAGGCCTATAAGATGAGTGATCCAGCAGTGCGGAAGCTGATGGAGGAGTGGAGCTACTTCTATCCCATGGTACTTCAGCAGAAAGATGGAGGTGGAGAGAAGGAAAAAGAGGAAACGAGCCAGGCCTATGATCGCAACAGTCATGTGGCGGTGGAGGTTGTTGTAGGTAAGGAAAAGCAGTGGTGATGAAAAAGATATTGGATTAAAACTGGTATGCAATTCAGTTAAATACAGTTTTATTTATATAACACCAAATCACAACAACACTAAGCTCAAGGTGCTTGATATTTTAAGGCTAAGATGCTACTATAATATAGAGAAAACCCCCAAAATTAGATGACCCCCTGTGAACAAGCACTTGGCAACAATAGGAAGGAAAAACTTCCTTTTAACAGGACAAAAACCTCCAACAGAACCAGGCACAAGGAGGGGCAGGGATCTGCTCTGACTGGCTCGAGGGGAGGGGAGGGAGACAGGCCTGATTGGGGTGTGGAAGAGAGCCAGAGATTAATAATAACTAATGATTAAATGCAGAGTGGTGTATAAACAGATAGAGAGACATTGACGAGAGTGAAGAAGAAACATTGAGTGCAACATGGGAACCCTCAGCACCCAATGGCCTATTGCAGCATAACTAAGGGAGGATTCAGGGTCACCTGATCAATGCAAAAAAAGAAAAAAAAAATCTTTTGCTGTGCATTCAGTCTGCAATGAAACTCATGTCTTGCATACAATATTACCAAAAAGCAGGGCTTAGTAAAGAGGACTGCAGTTTTTTTCAGAATAAGATGGTTTGTAGGAAATAAAGCAAACACAGAGAGATCAGCATCACATTGATTACCCTCTGTCCTCATGTAGACTCCCATGCAGTTTGAGCTGAGGTTTTAGTGGATATTGTACTTATACTGCAATGATCCTTACAGTCAGTTATCAAAGAGCAGAAGTCAGGAAATGACTGGAAGGCAGAGGAGGAGAGAGCAGGACTGACAGAAAGGAAGAATAGTGAAGTGAAGTTGAGGTAAAAAACCCCGGGGAGTTACTCTAACAGCTTTGTCTAATCAGTTTGATTCCACAGCTTTGCTTTGACCTGATTACAATTAAAACTGCTTTGCATCTAAAGAGGTAAACCAGAAATAATACTAAAGGAGTGAGTACAAAAGGATTTTAGATTTGATTATGTTTTCATGACTGGTGAGTACAAAAGTGGGTAATTACAATAACAGAAAAGGATCACACATCATACAGCTACTTTATTTATTAAAGGCTAATTATTAGCAATTTCTAGAAATGGTGCTTATTTTAAAACATTAAGCTATCAATTAAATGTATTCTGTTTTTTGCATAACAGTAGATCCTCTTTTCTTCTATTTTCAGGTGGAGTAAGAATGACCTACCCAGCTGCTTTCGTGCTAATTGCCCAAGGAGACCTACCAGTGGAGCAACCTCCACCTGTTCCCACAGCTCCGGGCCTCAACAAAGAGCTGAACCACTGCAGCGTACCACTGACGCCACCAACATCACCAGAGCAGCCATGCTCCGGTAACAGGGACACAGACAAGCTACAGCGTTATACACACATGCTGAAATATCGAAACTAGACAGCTTTACATTGACTGTGTTTCACTCTTTTTTCTTTTTTCTTTTTTTTTTCAGCGGACAGCGGCTTTGTAACCTCGGCCTCAAGTGTGCCCACACCAGACAGCAGCATGAGTATCACCAGCATCAGCCCAAAGCATTCTGGGAAGAAGCTGACTTGTCAGGTGGTCCATCAGGCCTGGAGGGAGTGCTATCTCAACCACCCTCACCATGTGTAAGTAAATCTGGAGTTTACTCCCTGACTTTGGCTAGATTTAAATTGAAGTGCAGTGATGCAGCTGAGCTGGCGCCCTCACGGATCTGTTCGTTCCCCGCAGACCGAATCAGTCAACTGAAGTAACGCCTCGAAAGGAAGTGCCAAATGGAGTTACCACGTGGGATTTTAACGATCTGGGAGCGAGAGCACCCTGCAGCTGCTCTAGGTACTCCAGAATTGCACCCAAGCTGTTTCAAATGTGTTAGATTCAGGTGTTCTTGATTTCATGCTGATGTGTGCTCTGATAATCTGATAAAAGAATTTTTCTGGTGAATTTTTTAAAGAAATATTGATGTGTTAAAAAAACAGACTTTTCAGACATATAATTTCAATGGGAGGTAGATTACTATTTATTTTTGTTTCAGGTTAAAGCAGCAGAAGTCAAATCTGACCACTGCGTCCACTGCCAACTCCCAAACTAGTGCCAACCCCACTCAGTCTTCTGGCCCATCATTATACACTCCCGCCCTGCCCAAACACAAGACCAGTGACAAGACAGAAAAAGCTGACAAACAGTCCAAGAGGCCAGCTGTTATTCCCTTCCACCATCGCCTGTCTGTCACACAGGAGACTCCTCTGGAACAGGATTCTCCAGGAGGGCCCCAGCTCGGTGGCCTCGTGGCGCTGGATCCACCCATAGAGTCCCTGGCCAGTCTGCCAAGCTGCAAATATTCCAAGCCCCACTCCAATGGTAGAAAAGCCCCTGAGTCCCTTCTCCATTCACCAGTATCTCCACTTCCACCCACTCTTAGTCCACATCCCCGGGTACAAGACCCAGAGGCTATGGATGGGCCAGTGGATATGCCCGTCTGTCAAGATGGTGCTTCAGGATTCGGGGTGATTACTAGCGAGACAAATGTGTATGCAGCTCTGCTGAGGCAAAGGGAAAGTGGAGCTGGCTGGTGGAGAGGCTTCAGGACTCCCAGGACTGATAAGACTGACTTCAGACCCTCTGAACTCCCCATCGATAAACTAGAGGAAGTGACAACAGACACAACCATTGAGGGAGCTTCTCTTAAAAGGTAGAAGAGTTTCACCAGTGCTGGGGAAATAGCATTTGGAAGCATACTGAATGTAATACTGGGAATTAAGTGAATTTGTATGGTACATGAGAACACAACAGAATTGACTTGTTCTTTTGTCTCCTTCAGACTGTATGCACAGGCACACAAGAGATTCAAAATCTCAGAGGAGAGAGCGAGGGAACACATCCAAACTTTGGGCCTGTTCCAGCAGCCAGGTGTGGAGGCACTTCGGGATAATGGGGAAGATCCCTATGACTTTAAGGAAGGAGACATTGAGTACACTTTCTCCACTTCCAAGAGATTAAAGGGTCAAGGTCGAGAACCCAGCAAGAAGGCCAAGGTAGGACAACACACAGTTTGAAAATACAAACACAAACTTAAAACTGGATTCAGGAAAAATGTAAAATGGCTAAAATCAATGTTTATATATTAGTTATGGATTGCATGATAACTTGTAAGTAAGGAGGTCTCAGAGTACCTTTTCTATCAATCGTGCTGTAGCAGGTAATTGTTTAGAGTAAAAAAAAAAATGAAATAAATAATAAAACTATCACTCTACTTTACCTGTCCAGCCACTTGAACAGCAGATGTGTAGTTATCAACCAGGTCTGGACTTTCAAAGGTACAGCCCCGGGGTCAATGAATTAATATAGAATTTGCATTTATTCAGTATGAGTCTACAGTGAAAAAAAAGACATTTCCTTTGAATTGAAAGAAAAAATATTATGTCCTTTATAATTAGAAGAAAACTAGACATACAATTACATAAAGTCCAGTTTCTGTAAGTTTACACATTTATTTCTTTGACTGTAACTTTCCGAACCCGCTCATCTTCTGCAATAATATGTCTTTATAATTTATTGAGGCTGGCAAAATGTAGAAACACTAAGGTGTACCAGATTTTAAAAAACTAGTTCATGAAATCAAAACTTTTCCAGAATGCACCTAAAACTTCTTAACACTAAAAAAAGTTTATAGGTTATAGTCTTTATAGGTTATTAGTAGTCTAGCCTACTTCATTTCAAATTTAAATATATGCAACTCATGTATTCAAATGAGTTTAACAACCATAAGCTAGAGGGTGAACATAGCGGAGCATTTAGCAGCTAAAGACCTGGACAAGTAAAAAAAGCTAAATGGAGAGTGAATAGTAACTTTAACCCATTATGTTGTCCGAGACATACCAAAGTGGGTTTAATTCAATTCATTTCAGTGTAATACAGTTTTATTCATACATTCTCAAGATGCGTTCTATTATAAGGCAAAGACTCCCCTGAAGATCAAACTCCCTTTTATCAGGAAGAAACCGCCAATTTAATATTGCTAATGCTAAAATGCTAATGCTCTGTGTTCCTTCCTCAGAATGTGGCATTCTATCAGGATAAGGCATTTTGCAGCACAAAGCGTACATTATAATAATAAAGTGAGGTTTTATTCGAATCCGTCCACTAGGGAGAAGAAATCACCAGCAATGGAGCGTTACCTGATGGAAAAGATGCTATGTCCATTTTTAACTCTGCTCCAAAATCAGGTGGGGGTCCTAATCACAATCATAAACATAATTTACATATTCTACAGTACAGCAATTCATGTCACACGTGAGTATTTTTCGTTCAGTCTAAAGATGTTTTGTGTCGTTTAAGACGAATCAGGCCAGGACGACGGAGCTGCCAAAACCAATCCCTCTCTGACCAGAGAAATAGATCTGGTGGTCAACATCTCTGATCTAGACAACATACTTGATGAAGACGATGAAGAGCCAGGGGTAAAATACAGTGTTTTATCTATATTCTTGTAACAATGTTAACAGTGATAAAACACTTTATAGTGCTAACTTTCAATTTTGATTTAGGCTCCTTGAAAAAACAAGTATGAAGTGTTTTACTAATATAACATACCCTGTAATACTTTTTAGACTGTTTACCCAAACCAGCACTCAACTAAGGTACCAGTGTCAACAGAAGATCGTCCTATTGGGAAAGAAGGAAGAGTTGCAGTACCGTATCCATCAAGTGAGTCACTCTGATGAGTATCTAGTTTTACAATCTAAAAAGCTCCATCAAGTAGTATTTTGGTGTTATATATTCCTAATATACCATCTATTTACCTCCTCCTGCTCTCTGTGTCTCTTTGTCCATCTCTTTTTCTTTTCAGCAGTAGCAGATCTCCAGCGGATGTTTCCCACCCCGCCATCTCTAGAGCAGCACCCAGCCTTCTCTCCCATCATGACGTATCGGGACACCCCGAGTCAAGAGCCCCCCGCGCCCACTGGACCAGCTGACCACCTTCCTACAGCAGCCTCCACCCAGCCGCCAGAACACAGGATGGAGGTGGAGGATGACATTGGTAGTCCCAGGCAGGAGGATATCAAGGTGAGGAGACGTGGTAGTTAAGATTATTAGATCTGACACTTTGAATTAATCCCTGTTATAAAAGCATATCATTAGCTTTTTGCAGCAGGCGTTGATTTGGAAAAGTGCACAGGTGGATGGAAATGAGATAAATTGTGATCATTATGTACTTTTACTTCCATTTTACTTGTTACTACCTAAACCTTTGACTCGGCTAACTCATATCACAGCGCAAGTGTTTCACAAATACCTTTTAATGTTAGAGAGCTGTACTGACTGTGGGTTTGGTGAGCTGGGATAATCATATTCATTATGAATGCATTTGCTCCATAGTGTATGCATCTTCTTGACAACACAAGCAAGTTACTCCGAGCAACTCATATTGTTAGAGCAGCTTCGATATGAGAAGGAAGACTGAAAAGTTTACATAAATATTAGATTTGGATATGACTTCACGATGAGTTGACTTACATAGCGATCTAAAGCAGATAAGGGTTGTCATAATCCTGCTTTTTATGACATTTTATTGAATGTTTAAATGTGTGAATAATTCAAGGAGCACATCTGCTTTTAATAATTTCTTGGAATCCTAATGCAGTCCCTAATGCAAACAGAAGACTTGAGCACTGAGGAATATCTTGCTAACACATCAGTTACGCAGCTAAAGCTGAAAAAATGTCACTGTTCTGTTTGCTCTAAAAACATATTAATATGAACATGGGTAGTCTCACCAAGCTATCCTGTTGCTTTAAATAGTTAACAGCCAACCACATGCAGGAAATGTTTGCTAAAAAACGCAGTTCTCTGCTCTTTCAAGAAATTATTTATGCTTTTCAAGAAAATTAGCATATAGATTTATGACTGTAGACTCCTGCCTCCCATGACCCTGAAATGGATAAGCAGAACTGATCTGGATGAATAAATTTTGTGGAGTCATTGTTTTATTCAGTTTAGAGTTTTTCAGGCGATATTTATAGTCTGAAAATCTGTGATTTGTAGATAAGCAAAAATGTATGAAACTCAAAGTAGCGACTGCTAACGGTGCTGGGGACACACATTCAATAATGTGGTCACTTAGTTGTTTTGTCCAGAAATTTGGAAAAATACTGAATACTGATTTATTTGCAAGCCAGATTTCTAAATAGCCCGTCTAATTGCCCCTACAGTACACAGATGTTTTTCAATGAAAGGTTTTTCCTCAGCTTCTGCTTTTTAACCACTTACTCAGCGTAATGAAACGTGTTTTTATACTCATAAATAACAAACCTTTATTTCTCTCGTTGTCCAGCCGCTGATAGGCTCCTCCATGTTCGCTCCACTAGCCTGCCTACCCAGCCAGAATCTTCCACCACTCAAGATTCCTGAACAGTGTTATTACCGTCCTTCCTGGTCCTTGTTGCCCAAGATGGAACATTTCCCCACGGTCATGCATCCCCAGAGCTCTGCTTTCACCAAGGATGGATACATGTGAGTAATCAGTTATCACATTAGAGAGTGAAACAACTTTTATCCTGTGCTTATCTTCTAATTGTAAATCGCTGTGTTTAAAATAGTTCAAAGCTTCTGAAATTAACTAAAGCTGTCAACAGAGTGCAGAGACACAACTGTTTTGACTTTATGTGTAGAACATAAGTGGATTGTGTTGAAGAGAATTAGGACCCAGCTTTAATTGTAATGTAGTCTCAGCTTGTACCTGTCACTGTAACCTGTATTTACCCAGGCTGGTCATTAATAACACATTCTTATTTACAATGATGGCTAGGCAAAAACAAAAAAACAAAAAATCCTGGGGAAATGAGTAGTTTAAAGAAAAGCACACATCCAAACATCTCAACATTGGTGAAACGCTGCCTCCTGGTGGCAAGGATTTTAATCTACCAAGGATAATTGATGAGTTCACACTAAAGGATTTTTTTAAAGTGCGTATTGGAGCATACAGTATCTGAAAGGCTGGCTAGTGGGCATTTTTTAGCCTCACTAGAAAGAGTGTAGTGCTCTAAGCATGGTATCACTTAGTTTCGAGGATTTCCTTTTGTGTTTGGAACAAACTGCATGACCTTTAAGAGATGCTCCCCAGACAGTTACACTAATCTGGTTTATCTATTTGTTTTTGGTTTTTTTTAAATTCTATTTCCAGAAATATTCCCAGCGTTCCCCTCGCCGACCAGGACTATGTGCAGATGAGTGGCGCTACTGCCTCTGCCAGTACCACTACTGGCATCCTCCCATCTCCTGCCACCCCACGCTTCTCTGTGCCCACCCCAAGAACTCCACGTACACCACGGGGTATCAACACTGCAAGCTCTGGACAGGGTTCGGTAAAGCAGGATGGTACTGAGCTTAGCTCACCAGTTTCCACCCCCTCTACAAGCCTGCCTCTCAGCTCTGTAGAGCCCCTTGCTCGGCCGGGCCCCTCTCTGCCTGAGGCCCACAGCCTGTACACAATCCTCCTGCTCTCAGACTCTGTCCTCAGTGTCTTCAAGGATCGCAACTTTGACAGCTGCTGTATCTGTGCCTGCAACCTGAATGTCAAAGGTGCAGACGTGGGGGTTTATATCCCAGATTCCACTGGTGAAGATCAATACCGCTGCATGTGTGGCTTCAGCGCCATCGTGAACAGGCGACTGGCCCTCGGGACAGGCCTCTTCTTGGAGGACGAGCTCGACATTTTTGGTCGAACCTCCGAAGTAGGACGAGCAGCCGAGAGGAGGTTAGCACTTTCCAGACGGGACCCAACTATGGGAGACTCCAAAGCCAAGCGACCGCAGGATGCAGCACCTACCTCTCCGGCGGTCATGGTCCTTTTACAGGAACAGTGCTCCCACCCCATTTCTTCTCTGGCTTCACTTCATTTCCCCCTGAGCTGCTCCTGCCACGGCCGCAAAGGGGCACTCCTCCAGAGCTGGATGTCTGAAAAGCAGTGGGCAGATGGGAGTGATGCCTGTACAGCCTGCTACAATGCTTTGGAGCAGGGACTTCAGTATGTGGATAACCCCACAGGAGGGAAAGTAGATCTATCTGTTGTCAGAAGTACCGCTCTCCACTCCTGGCCTCACACTAATGGTAAGAATTGCAGTCTGGCTTCTAAAGTGAGACACACGTGGACTAATATGATAAATAATTATCATAAAATCCCTTAAATTAAGATATTTTTTAAGCACGCTAGGCCGCTTTTATATGTAAACTATGACGTATTTCGTATTTCTTTATGTATTTCTTTGTTTCTTTGGTGTTCTGAATCTTGTTAACACGTGTGCATCTGTACACTTTTTCTGTGTGTATGTGTGTATATGTGCGTGTGTCTCGAAAGTGGTGGATATGAGCATGTTGTCGTCACAGGATATGGTGCGTATGCTGCTGTCTTTGCAGCCTTTTCTGCAGGATGCCATCCAAAAAAAGAGAACAGGGCGGACCTGGGAAAACATCCAGCATGTTCAGGGTCCGCTCACCTGGCAGCAATTTCATAAGATGGCCGGGAGAGGTTCTTATGGTGAGTCAGTACATTCTTTGTGGTTATGTGAACAACTAGCGCTAGTGTTGCATTTTACCTGTATGTTTTGTGCCATAATATATATATATTAAATATGTCACAATGTTTTCCCTTCTTAGGTTCGGAGGAGTCTCCGGAGCCCCTGCCCATTCCTACAGTGCTGCTGGGTTATGACCGGGAGCGGGACTTCTTGGCACTGTCCCCGCTGGCGTTGCCTTTCTGGGAGAAGTTGCTGCTGGAACCTTACGGTGGGCAAAGAGATGTTGCCTATATGGTGGTTTGTCCCAGCAGCCCCTCGCTCTTGACTGCTGCCCGATCCTTCTTTCTGGAGCTGAGTGCTGTTTATGAGGTAGGAGATTGAACTCCTAATAAGAGCCATGCTTTGTACATACAAATGATGAGAGAGTTTGATGTCCTTTTCCCAACTCCTATTCCAGACCTGCCGCCTTGGGAAGCACCGTCCACTGGCTAAGGTTTCCAGGGATGGCATCGTGCGTGTGGGAGAGGATGTGGAGAAAGAAAAGCTGGAGGAGCTGGATGTGGACCAGTGGTTGACTGGACCCTGGGTTGGACAGCAGCACACTGACAACCTCAACAAACTCAAACTTTATGCTTATGCTTGCAAGCAGCAGCTTGGTGAGAATCACTGAACAGAGTACACTAATTGAATCCCATTAGCTTGTCTTTGAATCTGTGCATGTCTTTATCTTCAGTAGATGAAGATGAGTATTTATTCTGTTTATTGCTTTCAGGCCCCCAGCTCTCAGCCCTGCCGTTGGACAGCAGTCTTCTGTTACCTCCCAAAGCCCAGCCGCCTGTGAACAACACATCCTCAGCCCAGCCTGCTTCTTCCACTCAAGAAGGAGAACAAACTTCAAGTGGTGCCAGTTCAGTGAATGCTTCAGCCCCAACTGGAGCAACCTCAGGCCAGGCAGAAGAGACCCAAGGAGGAGCCAGTGACTCCAAAGGACCTCCTAGTTCCACCCCACCAGCCAACACACCAGCAGAAAACCCTGAACTGTAAGATTAAGAATGATTTTAACATCTCAGCTGTTGTTCCAGCTCATTTGCACTGAAACTTGTTTCTTCTGCTTTTTTTTTTTTTTTAAAGCTCTTCTGAGCAGTCTAGAATTGGCATCCCCACTGTGGCTGACTCAGTGGACAGCCATTCCAACCCACCAGCCATTGTTATTTACATAGTGGACGCTTTCCTGAGCTCAAGCGGAGCGAGAAACGATGGGGGGGAGGAGGAAGAAGGTGACGAGGTAGAGTCAAGTAGCATTTGGCTGCTTGGGCTTCTCCGCTGCTACACAGAGATGCTGCAGACACTGCCTGAAACAACAAGACCCGCACTGGTGCTACAGGTAAGAAAATGCTTTGAGTGTTGCGAGGCAGGAAGCAGAATTCACTTCTGGTCACAATCCTCAACATTTCTTTCCATGATTTGTTATTTAGGTGGTGCCGTGCCAGTATCTCCTCCAGCCAGCTAGCGGAGAGAGCCATTTGTACCTGCAACACCTGCGGTCCTTGGCCTTCTCTTGTTACTCTCAATGCAGGCGTCTACTACCCCAGCAAACACATATCAAGTCCCTGACTGGTTTTGGCCCAGTTTCCACTGTCAGCTCGGTACTTAAGAGTCCAGAGGTAAGCATGACAGTTCAACGACATGTTTGGTTTCTAGTAACTGTAGCGTATTCACTCATATATATCATAACCTTCCTTTTTAAAAAAAAAATCCTAATTGTTTCAGCACCCCAGCCCATTGCAGCTGTACACCCCACCCTTTGTGCTCGGTCCGAGCCGTCCCAAGCAGCCAGAACCAGGAGAAATATGGGCAGAGCTGCCTCCCAAATACAACGTGCTCTTTGTAGGATACTGCCTGTCACATGACCAGCGTTGGCTGCTTGTTTCCTGCACTGACCAGCAAGGAGAGCTCTTGGAGACTTGTATTATCAACATTGACGTGCCCAACAGGTGAGAAATGGTTTCAGCGATAGGCCCGTCCTTTCATAGTGTTTAGTGTAACACGGTGGTCCGATCTTTCTAGCATTTTTCACAATTCTTTTCACTTTAGAGCCCGCCGTCCTAAAGTGTCAGCTAGGAAGATGGGACTACAGAAGCTGTGGGAGTGGTGCATTGGCATCATTCAGATGACATCGCTGCCATGGAGGATTGTTATTGGTCGATTAGGCCGACTAGGCCACGGGGAGCTCAAAGGTGAGTGACACAACTCACTTTTAGTTCTTTCTGATAATAACTATAGTGTGCAGTAGAACAGTGTTTGTTGCAAGATAGCAGTAAAAAGTGTTGAGGGTTAATTTACGGTATAACTGACCTTTATCTTCTTCATACTCTACATCTATCAATATAACAGTGCTGAATTTTTTTTTATTGATAACTAGAAAACACTTCAGACTTTAATGAGTGAAAATATCTGTTTGTATTATCTATACTGATATGGACTGGGCAATGTGTTAGGAATGAAAAGATGTCCAAGGCCTTCACAATCCAGACCTGGACCAAGACATCAGTGAGCTCTGGTCATGCTGAACAATGTTACAGGCAGCCCAATGTTTCACGTCTGTCGTGTGTGCTCAGGGTAAACCTGCTCTCATCTGTGGAAAGCACAGGGCACCAGTGGTGTACCTGCCAATTCTGGTATTCTATGGCAATGCCAGTAAGGCTTCACAGGGAAATGAACAAGGGCCCACTAGAGAACGTCAGGCCATCCTTAAGAAGTCTGTTTCTGATTGTTTGATCAGAGGTCTTCCTATCAGTGGTCTGCTGGAGGTCATTTTGCAAGGCTCTGGCTCTGGCAGTGCTAATCCTGTTCCTCCTTGCACAAAGTAGTAGATACCAGTCCTGCTGATGGGCAAAGGACCTTCTACAACCCTGTCCAGCTCTTCTAGAGTAACTTCCTTTCTCCTGGAATTCTCCTCAATGCTTTTGGGCATGTGTTGGGAGACACAACTGGAGAAGTTGGAACCTATGCGATGTCTGTAGGGTCCAAGTATCACGTCATGCCACCAGTTGTGACACTGACCCTAGCAAAATGCCTCCACCTATAAAACCATTCCTGTTTTAGGGGTCATCTCATTGTTGCCCATCTTGTGCGCCTGTTCTTTACTTCCTTAAAAGCAAATCAGCTGAAACTGATCTACAACCCCCTCTGCTACTTAAACACATAAATATCCCAGAGGATTAACTGATGTGATGCTATACTCTGAATTAAAAGTGTTCGTTTAATTTTTTCAGCTCCATATAATTCACTGAAGGACACTGGGACTAGTGGAGAGCTCCTTCATAATTGCTCAGTTTCTGGCTTTAAGCAAAGACAACTGGGCCAATTAGTCAGCACAGACTTCTCTGATGAACCCTTCTTTTACTCTTTTATCATAATTTAATTTTCTGACACTTTTCAATGCAGAGTTTCCTCTTACCCGCCTCTAATACCTTTGCTTTTTGCGCCATGTCTCTATATCTCTGGCTCTTTCTCTCTTACTAGACTGGAGTTCACTCCTTGGGGAGCACTCCCTCCACTCAATAGGACGCCAGCTGAGGGAGGCGTGTCGCATGTGTGGGATCTCAGCTGCTGACTCTCCAACAATCCTCAGCGCCTGCCTGGTCGCCTTGGAGCCACAGGGCTCCTTCGTGGTCATGCCTGGTAAGTAGCTCACCCACTTCAGTAGTTAGAAATAATAAATTACGAGTTTAGCTGTCACGTTTAGGGCTGTGGCACTAATAATAGCGGATATTTGAGCGTGCAGACGTCACAACAGTCAGAGTAACAGATTAATAACAGAAATTTATTTGCACCGGTGTGCAAATAAGAAAAGCTGCACATAAAAAATTGTTTGTATTCAGCTATAATAAATAATTACACATGTGCTGACCACTTCAGTTTAATATCTAATAAATACAAGGCATAATCTAAGTTTTCCCCTCACCTTTTGTGTGTTTCTGTTTATGTGGATCCAGATGCGGTTACCATGGGGTCTGTGTTTGGCCGCAGCACTGCTTTGAACTTGCAGACCTCGCAGCTAAACACACCTCAGGATGCTTCCTGTACACACATTCTGGTCTTCCCAACTTCTGCAACTACCCAGCTGGCGTCCAGCTCCTACCCGACAGAAGATAATAATGGTAACGCCTCCCAGGATAGCAGTTATGCTAGAGTGATATGATTATTTAGTAGTAGACCTTGAACAGTTGGTTAAATACAATGGTGTTTTTTGTACCAACAGGTGGCGTCCTTGCGCTTTGAAAGTCACATAGTTTTCAGATATGTGCTGCTGTGTACTTGCTTGTAGGCATTAAATGACCGCAGACAGGGTGCTGTTGTTGATGAGAAAAGTATCCATATACTTTATTTTTTCTTCTCAGACGACATGTTTGATCTTCCCTTTCCTGATGAACTGGAGAATGACATTGGCCATGACATGATGCTGATCACAGGGAACCTCCACTCTTCACCCAACACCTCTCCCGTGCCCTCGCCTGGGTCTCCATCTGGGATGGGAATGGGATCTCATTTCCAGCACACCAGGGTGAGTCAGGGTTCAGTGGAAAGAAAATGCAGATGCTTGAAACAAGTGACACCCTGTAACAAAAAAAAAAAAAAGAGTTACTGTCATATATTTTTAAATGTAAACAAGCTGTGTTTACACATAACCGTTTTATTTCTGTTGAAAAATGAAGAGTTGCCTGTCATAAAATGCTAACGTACGCAGTTCTGTTTAAGGGAGACAGCCCACAGCTGTCAGTGCACATGCTCAGAAATATAGTCTGTTGACAGATGAATAAATTATACAGGCCATGACCCCGGATTGCAATGAAGGTAATATTTATTTGCTAGCATTCTCTCTGTCTGCAGAGCCAGGGAGAGCGCTTGCTGTCAAGGGACAATCCCCCAGAGGAGCTAAAGCAGCAGCCGCTGGCTCTGGGCTACTACGTCTCCACTGCACAGGCGAACGGACTTCCTCACTGGTTCTGGGCCTCCTGCCCGCAGGCTGAGAACCAGTGTCCACTTTTCCTCAAGGTACCCAGAACACTTCATGTTTGACTGAGAATAAATGTGAAGCTTTCAGGGTTAGAGACAGAGGGAAAAACTCAGAGAGACACAAACCTGAAATGTATTGATTTGTTTATAGATCCGTTTTATAAAATCTTCAGGTAAACTTTAAAAAGTCATACAGTTTCTCATTGCAGTCAAGCTTCAGTACGTTAAACTGCTTTGTGTTTCTTTCCCGCAGGCCTCTCTCCACCACCACATCTCTATAACACAGTCAGATGAGATCGTGTCAGAGAAGACTAAGAGGACCCCTCATCCCTTGGATTCAAAGACCACCTCTGACGTGCTCAGGTAACTTCATTATGTGCATTAAATGCTAATGAAATAATACGTTTCATATTAGCATGCACAACTAAGATAAAGGAAACTGCATAAAGCCTGAAAATATGAAGCCTCCTTCTTATATTTATGGAAAAGGTTTTACTTAGCGCCTCGATAAAACTGTGTATGTTTTTCACTCATAGGTTTGTGCTGGAGCAGTACAATGCCCTCTCTTGGCTGACGTGCACCCCTGCCACTCAAGATCGCCAATCCTGCCTGCCCGTCCACCTGGCCATTCTAGTCCAGATGTACAACGCCATCCTAAACATGCTTTAGCTTTTGTGAGACTTCAAGGACAGCAGTCAAGGGCCGACGGTTCGCTAATTTCTCCTGTGCCTACACCTCTTCCCGACCACCAGAGAGCACCAGAGCTCCTCTGTTGTATTTGGTAGACATGGATTGATGGCCAAATAAAGGACAGGACAAGCCGGACAATCCCATGCCTGGAATGTAACGAATACAAGAAATGCTGCGACGCATGGAAAAGCCAGTGCAGGGCATAACTTCAGAAATGGTTCTGTAAACATTTTGGGGAACACAGACAGATCCATCCCGACTATGCCTATCCAAGAAAAAAAAAAAAACAATATGTCCCAAATGGGCAGCATCTCTTTGTGTGTTTTGAAGCATCTGTGGATCACATTTACAGAGAAGCTCCGTATGGTTCTTTTTTTAAACACACCCTCATCTGTCAAAAGGGACTTTTGTGCAGGGTCACGACTCCACACAACATGTTTTAGAACCAGCAGAGTGACATGAGATCACAAGCGTGTGTCTTTGTTACATCGAAGGTGTTTTTGCATTTTTTTGTATAGAACTCAGCTCCTTGTGTCTCGGTTGCTGGTTGGTTACCGAAACTTTTACCTTCACTCTGAGAGGAGCAACTCCCACTTGCTCCAGAAGAGGGGACTATTTGATAAATGGCACTTTTTTTCCCCCTCGTACCTTCCAAAGTGTTGTAGATATGAACACGATGGAAAATATTTGTACAGTTGAGGAACATGTGTTGTTTATAATGTAAGGCATACATTTACAAAGAATCGAGACTTATTTTTAATATTTAAAACGAGAAAATGAGAAACTTAAACAAGGCCTTTTTGTTCCCACTCGACCATTAATTGTCTTGGGATCTGAAATAAAAATTTGTCATTTTAATGCAGTTGTAAAGACGCCATATTTATACAAATTATATCATGTCATAGAATTTGATATATATACATATATATATATATGTGTACATACATAAATATATATTACCTCTTTCAAGCAGGCACTTAATGTTACCGGGGTCTGAGCATTTATTAAAGATGCATTTTAGTTTCTTTTTGTTTTCTACAGATGCTGAACATTTTAACTTTTTATTTAAGTTAAATTAAATTCACACAGGAGATACACTATGAACTGTATATTTATAAAGTGTTCCTATTCTCCTAACAAAAACTTGAAATAGGCAATAAAAAAACCACGGTATTGCGAGATTATGAAACATTTCCGAATGATGCTTTACTTTATTGGCTCTCCTAAATGATGTCAAGAAAACCATTAGAAAGGCCTGTCTCTCTCTCTTCAGCTTCCCTCAGTCTGCTCTTTGTTAGATACCTAGCATGTTTGTATATACACTTTTCAGATGTGTTTTTTGGAGTTTCTTAAAGTTGTACATTTTATGCTGGTTGGTTTACTTTCACGTAATTCATATCAAAGTATTTTTTTCCCTTTGAGCTTTTTTTTTTTTTTTTTTTTTTTTTCAGTGTTCATTTTAAAAATTTTTTTTTTTTTTCCAAAGG
>VUQR01011280.1:32473-44087 GCA_015108515.1 Hemichromis elongatus
TTAATTTTTTTTTTTTTTTTTTTTTTTTTTTTTTTTGTTTTTTTTTTTTTTTTTTTTTTTTTTTTTTTTTATTTTTTTAATTTTTTTTTTTTTTTATATATTTTTTTTTTTTTTTTTTTTTTTTTTTGTTTTTTTTTTTTTTTTTTTTTTTTTTTTTTTTTTTTTGATATACAGTATACAGTGCAAAACTCATTTAATTACAGCCAAGAGGTTAAATTGCCAAGTAAGTATACACAAATGTACAAAGGCAAGTTTGCAAAAATTTGTTACATCTGTCATCACTTTGAATATCAAACAGAACCACTTTGGTGGGAAAGATCTGTTACTTTTACACTCTTTTTTTTAGTAAATTATTAAAACTCTTGCAAATGAAGTTGTGTTCGGTGTCCTTTGATACGGAAAAATGCAAACTACAGGCTTTTCGTCTATTTTTTTAAACATTATTCCATACTATTCACACTTTTTTGGGTTATCCAGTTTATGGTTAAATGTAAACAAGTCCTGCATCTAAGTAAAGTTGTGTTGTTACACATTATGCTACTGTTTTTTATTCTACTGGTGATATTTAGCAGGGCTTCTCATTAGGCACTCGTTTGTCTCCAGAACTACCTGCATTCTTCCTGGACTAGATTCAACAAGGCGCTGGAAATATTTATCAGAGATTTTGGTCCATATTAACATGATAGCGTCATATAGCTGTTAAAGAAACCAGAAGGGGACGGACAGTACTCGGGTAGACAAGGATGTACCAAGCGCCCCAACATGTGCTAAGATATGCCTAATCTACTATGACACACATCCTCATCCATGCATCCATCTTCTGCTCATCCAATTCAGGGTTGTGGGAGAAGTAGCATACACCCTGGACAGGTTGCCAAACTGTTGCAGGGCTACAACCTGAATTCATGATAGGAAATTCAATGGCAGTGTTTCAAAAAGTCATGTTAGAGGCTGTCTCACAGTTGCACTTGCTGAATATACTACTAAATTATTTAACGTGAATGGTTGATGACTATGTCTGCTTTATTTACTTCACAGAGCACATTTATCATACTTAGTTTAATTCAAATGCACATGTGCATGAAATGCACTGTGTCGAAAGAAAAAGAGAAGGCAAGCAGTGGATTCAGGATTCACCAATTACAGTAACTAATTGGTAAAGTAAGCGTGACTCTGACTAGGATATACATTGATTTAAAATCTTTTACGTACATAAAAGCTGGCTGTAGGTCTGTGTAGAGCAACAGCTCAAACGTGAAATGGTGTAAACAGTGTGTGCACAGTAAGAGCAATCATAATTTGACAGCGTCATATAACAAGCTGTGAGACGAGCGCGATAAGCCTTTTATTGCGCTGCTGTCAAGAGGTGTGAATCATTGTTTTTCAGCATCCGTCTTTCACAACACCCAAGGATTATCTAAGGCTGTGCAGTGACAACAAGCCCTCCAGGCTCTTTGGAAATAAGACTGAACGTGGAAATAAGATTATAAGTAACCTTTGAAGAAAGCGACGTTTACCGACTGATTCATTAGAGCAAATGAAAATAACGCACAGTTCAGTGCTGATTAACTATCACGCACGATCTGCCCTTCCTGTTCAACAAGACGGTCGAGTTTTATAGTCTGTATTCAGCTCACACCTGCAAACACAAGAGCTGATTAAATTCCGTTTGTAAAAGGAATTAACATCAATACGATTTTGTCACATTACAGAAGTGCTTTTTCTGCACGTCAACTGTCATGCGTCAGTGTTCTTAAAAACAAAAATGAGATGACGAAGGAAATGTTACTGTACCGTGACTTGAGGTGTGTCATATTAGCCTCACTAATGCTGCTGTGAACTGCTGAGAGCTGCTGTTCAAACCTGCAGGTTTGATGCTTTCTTTTATAAAGTTACATTTTAGTGAAAAATGCAGGATTGTGGGAGAGTTGGCTGCCTGTAAAAGTGCATGTGTGTGTATGTGTGTTAAATGTTGGGAAGGCCGTATGAAAAACAGTAAATACATTTCCAAAAGAAGGATTTTTAATTTAGCTCATTGGATACATGCAATGATTCTAAATGCTGCCCTCTCAAAGGGAGGTAAGAGCTCTGCTTTTTTTGTATGATCTAGAAGAGAGAATATGTGCAGACGAGAGAAAAAGAGATAGTGAAAGAGGTTCTATTTGACCATCAGGGTCACATAATATTGCTAAGTAAAAAAAAAAAAAAGCATTTCAAAAGAAGCTAGAAAAGCATAGTGGACAACAAAACTAGAAAAAAAAAGTCTCTTGTTGAGGAACTGGGCAGCTCGAGGACATCGTGAATGAAAAAGAGTGAGTAGTTGAAAAGTAAAAGCCACTGAAGAGTCACTTGTCGTGGTGGGGTTGTGTAATGGCCATGACAACTGGAGGAAGTGGACTCTTAATTGACTGCAATGTGTTTTCCACAGATGGCCTATTAGGCCATGGCCATTCACCTGTTATCTGGCTTTCCAAGTGCCTTTTTGCAGCCAAATGGCCTGCACACTGGACAAAGGAGGCCAGGGTCTGGTTTGACATAACATTAGTGCTACACAATTAGAAGTCAATTACATTTTATGTCAACAGTACACCACATGACATCACAAGGTTACTTAATAAGGACCTATTCTGGCTTGCTGTCATGAAACAGAAATAGAATTTTTAATTTTTATTTATTCCCTTTTTTACTGAATTCTACCAGGTAGTAAAACATGTTTGGGGTATTACAATATCTGCATTGCCCCAAATCAACAGATTAATCTACGTGTTACACATATGTGACTTTATTTGAAGTAAGTTATAGCAGCAGATAGGTGCTTGCACCTATTTCCATAATACATCACAAAGGTAATGCTGCTGGCTGGCTCACAGCCTGCTAGCTGAAAGTACTGGTAATGGGAGAGGTTCATGTGATGTGCAAAAAAATTGGGTGCAATTTAAAGTTCACCAGAATGACTGATCATTATGTCTACAGCAGCTGCTTCACAGAGCACCATCATTGCGCTTAGAGCAATTCAAATGTTCCTGTGAATGTGTTTCTTAACAAAAAAATGACCATTCTGTTTCCCAGTCCTCGGAGAAAAAAAAAAGCACAAACAGTGCAGAGGTGCACAGAGGGGCCACTGCTACAGCCAGCCTGTCACTCTAGATGACCTGTGAGAGTGCAGGGCAGAGCCATGTGCTGTTTTGACACGCTCACTCCTTTTAAAGTGGAGGCAGCTGGCGGCTGTATCTTCACGCAGCTTTGTAGCTGCTACTTACACTACTGATCGTCCTATGGTTGAAGAAAGAAATGCAAACACACACACACATGCTCCTTGGATACCTTATTGGTCTGTCTGGTGTCTGTCATGTAGGTAGTCCTGTGGGGTTGGACAACGTGGTAGGTCTTAGGTCTGCCTGGCTTTTAATATGCCCACCAGGTCATGGAGGGTTCAGAGCACTACACGACTTGTGGGTGGTACAGGTCAGGATCACCACCATCCGACTTAGGAATAATGAGCACTGATATGATCTCTATAGATGCTTTTCAACAAAAATTGCAGGAATGTTAATTTCCTGAGAACTATTCATCATTATCTTGCCGGCGTGTGTGAAGGTTTGCTCGGTTATTGATGATGAGATTAAACGACTGAATCTGCTGATGTATCAAAAGTGAGACTTTCTCAAATACTGCTTTTTGATGGATGAGTGCAAAAGCTACCAACCCGGTAAAGTATTCTCTGAGGATGGGCTTTTTGGGAGTTCCTGAGCAGGTTTGATAAATCACATTTTGAATGTTCTGTTGACATCGATCCTATACGAGCTATAGATCATCATTAACTTACAGCACATACAGCTGAGGAATTTTATTTAAGTTTTTGAGGTTAAAAAAATGCAATGATGGTGAGAACACATAGCAGGTTTTTTTTTTTAATTTTTATTTTGAACTGACACCTCTGCCGTCCATCTATAGTTCATAATAATGGTGAAGGCTTTGTTGAAAAGCTCTGTTGCTCTTAATTAAATCATAAGCATTCGTTTTAATTATTGCACTCACTTTTCCTTTCTCCCCTGCTCGGCCAGCTCCAGCCGAGCATATTGTCAGCCATCTTCCAGATGGCTCCAAGGAAATGCAGCTTTTGGCGCAGCTCACACTCATCGAAGAGCCATCAACAGCTTTTGTTTATGGGGTCCCCGCTGAAGCGACAGAACATCTGCCAACTCAGTACAGCAGCCTCTTTGGAAACATCTGATTTTGTCTGAATTTGCTTTCCATCTCCAGACTTTCCATTTGCATAAATAGTTTTTATTAAAAAGAAGCCACAAAACAAGCACACAGAGTTTGCAATTTCCCTTTCTGTAAATCTCTCACTGCGGGGCATTACATCCTTCAAGCCAAAGGAGAACTCCACTTAACACTTTAGCCAATCTAAACAGAGGAAGATTAAAGCTCTGCGGACATCAAAGCAGTTCATGTGTGCGCCCCCTCTTACACACATCAAAACACTAGAGAGGACACAATCTGTCATTTATGTCGGGCATAAAAGTTTGAAGGACATTAATCCACTTGCAACTGCGTGCCACAAACTATCCAGCAAAGCTTAGCGGGGGCAAGTAGTGAAAACTGAGCACAAGGACTCTGCACTAAAAATTTGCAGAGTCCTTGTGCTCAGTTTTGGTGAGTGGGATTAAAGAAACCACAGATAGGCAGTAAGGAAAAGATGAACTCATTGTTTAGTAATATTCCTGGCACATCCAGAATTAGCTGGAAATATGTTTAAGCTTTAATTTAATCTAATCTGCCACAAGATGTCTTCGTTTTTTTTAAAGTTCAGCTTGATAACAGGAAAGACTGCAGCGACTCTATTATGTTTAATTTGTGCTTAAGGTTTTTCCACTAATTAAAAGCTCTTATTAGAACTTTAATTAGCAATGTTGACAGGTCAAACACAAATTTAAATTGACATTCTGTATATTTGGAAACAAAATATCAATTAAAGACTCTCCATGTTTAAATGAGAACAGTCATCAAGCAAGATTATGCAATAAAAAAGATAAAGACTGCATATATGTACCTGCAGCTGAGGAGTCATTGGTTGAGCACAGGATATAATCAGTAATTACAGGAAAGGGTGCACAACCTTTTTGTCGCTTTTTTTTGGTGGTTATTTATTGGTTAAAATATCAGAATGACCGCAGCTGTAGGCTGACAGATAACAGAGTGACAGCTATGAGATTTTTTTCGTGGGCGTGCGACTTTCGCGTATTTGGCTGAAACATTTGGCATTGTCACATTTTCCACACAAGTCTGACAGTCACTGATGATAAACTGTAATCTTGTAACAGATGTTTGTCATCAGTCATCACATCACAGGAAGCACTGCTGTAACTATTTTTTTTTTTTTTTTAGTTATTGACTGATAGTAGAACATTTCTCGAATGCTTTCAAGATTTCTTTCTTTTTTTTTACGAAATCTTTTTCTGCACAAAAAGGATATAGTGCGTCTGGCTGATTCTTAAAACCAATAAGCCATCGGACACTTCAACCCCCACTTGGCATGGCGATGAGGCCCTATCAACGCCTCTGAGATGTAAAACACAACCTCTCCAGGCTCATTGTTTCATTATTTCATTAATTATTTGACCTAATTATTAAGAGGAGGTTCCACTCAGCAGCTGCTATTGGCTGAGACATGTTTGAAGCTGCTGTAAACATGCAACAACGGCACACCTGGGACTGAATCACAGTGAATTTCAATGTTAGGTACGCTGATGGAAAACTGCCACTCACGCTGGTAATTATACACTCCTGTTTTGCCTAGCAACTGCAGTGTTTTCTTTAGCGACAGCCTATTGTTTCGATTGCATTGCTGCCGGTTGTAGAGTATCGTGCTTTTTAATCATTATTTAGTAAAATACAGTACAATGATGTAACCTTTAATTGGATGGTAAAGGCACTGCTCTTAGTTCAACCAAATCTAAGATGTGTATTATTAGTTTTTTGTATTTGTAAGTGACACACACGAGTAATATGTTTTATTGTGTTTTGGTACATTCAGAGCTATTTTATCTGTTTTTATTTGTTAGAGCATGTGGATTAGACTGCTCGCAAAATGCCCCATCTGCAACCGAAACATCCATTTAAAATTGTGTGCGTGTTTAATAAGTGGAGCAGTCAGACGATGTGATGGGACATGTTTTAGAAACCAGCATGATTTGAAGCAGTGATGAAAGGTAAAGGTGTTCAAACTTCTTTCATTGCTCATGCAATGTCCTCTGTGCCCACAAGGGAGAGTTGTTAGTCAAGAGATCACAACTCACGCATTTGCACAAAACATGTCCTGCGTGGCACAAAATATGTCCTCTATGACACCTCCCATCATCAGGAAGCATTTAGGACACGCAGATGACAAGCAGAGACATAAATGTGCGTGCAAGAAAACACAGAAAAACAGACAAAGTTATTGCAGTTGAGAACAAATCACGATACAGACGGTCATGAAGACTATTGTATTTAAGGACAAACACATGCAAGCAAACAGCAAATGACGTTGAACCAGTTCTGTGTCATTATTTACTACACACGCATTTGAAAACAGAATGTTTGAATCCTTTATTCAGATCCAAACATTGTTGATTTATAGGTGCACTAACAATTCCTGTGTAAATGGAAGACTCCATGCTTAGTAGGAAATGATTTCATCCCATGACCTTTTGTAACCATTCAACCATATTTTCAGGGAAAAACAAACACAGCACAATTTGCAAGTTTGGTTTAGACCAGACTAAATTTCAAACCTTCTTATTTTAAAGGATTTGGGCCGGATGATCTAATGGGCATGCTGGGAAGGTGGCCCAGGGCCACCACAGTTCCAGATTGTGGCAAGATCAAAATTATAAATAAATAAATAAAATTACCAGAATTTTATTCTCTTATTTATGCGTCTATATCTATTCTATCGGCAGAATGCAGTTGTCCTTATTCCACCAGTGACTTTTTCCCCTACATTGCCAAGAATAGTAGTCTCTCCCAGTCTTCTAGTTACTGCAGATAAAAATCAATGAAACAAGCAGAAGTGAGGCTATGACACAAATGACAGAGAAAAACAGAAAAATAAATAGAGTTTGATAAAAACAGCCATTCTTGCTCTAGAGTGGAAGGACTCACAATTGAAAAGGGAGGTAACCAGGAACATTTTCCAGGGAATATTTCTTGAAATATGTCTTATTTTTAATTTTTCAACAGAAAAAAAACCTGTATGTATTCTTTACTTTATCGTTAATCATTGTTTTTAGCACTCATCTGGCAGCAGGACTGTGCACAAGTGTAACAGACGGAGCAAAGACAGAGCAAAGTGTTCCTGGCAAGTGGCGCTGAAAGGAAGTAAAGTAGGAGATCATAAGGGTGACAACGAGACGGAGAGGCAGGGAGGAGACAACAACAGGTGTGTGTGTGAAGACATTAAAAATTAAATGCAGTATTATCCTGTTAGAAAGGTGAAAAAGCTCTGCTTGCTCCATTTTCCATTTCAGACACATTTCTAACAGGATACAGTGAAACTGTGCACAGTGAAAGTTACTTTTTATCCTTTTTTCAGTAAGCCACACGCTCTATTTAAAACTATTCTGTGTGCATGCACAGTATGCACATGTTTCTAGATGATATGTCTAACTATTAAAGAAACGAAAGGGCCCAGCTTAAACAAACTGGTTAGAGGCCACCAAATATTTGTACCCAGGGGTCTGTAACTTGATAATCCGAGCATGTGGAAGACGGTTACAAGAAACTATCGGCTATTAATATTTATTGTGACGTTTATCCCGTAGTGATTTTTATCCTTTAAAACCAAAACAATGTAAGTTAAAAGAAATGTCCTCTCTTGCTCTATTACTCCCTGTCTCCCAAAAACAAGAGAGTGGGATAAAATCAAGTGCCAAATAAATAAAAAGGTCTTGCCAGAGGCACTTACACTGCAATCTTCTGGAAATCATGTCTTAGCTCAGCTAGTCCACTCAAGTCATATAGGAGAATGGGCTGCGAATCAAAGCCAGAACTGCAAAGCCCTGCAGTCATTTGAAAGATAGGGAGTGAGGAACACATAATAATGATCCATTAGCTTTCTCTCTTTGCATTTTCTTAAGATCTGCCTCTTATGGTAAGATAAATCAGCTTCCTAGCATGACTGAAACTGAGTCCATAAGCACGCGTTCCCTCTTCCCTCATTTTCAGCTTCCTTTTGTTATTCATGTAGAGGATTCACAGTCGCATGTAAATCAACACTATTATGGTGGAGAAATTTGATGAAACACTCTTAGATTCAATATTGTGCCTGGTGGCCTTGATGATCACAACAACGGCATGCTGTCAAGAAACAGAGTCCTTCCCTGTGCCATGAGCCCTGTACGTGGTGATTATAATTACAATAACAATGTCAATATTCATCCTTTTAAGACAAAAGCTCATTGGCACGGTGTCAGTAACAGAAAGAGCTGATCCTCTGGCGCTTAAACTCTTGCTTTTTGTCTCGGTTTATGGTTTTTCTGGTTCTAATTTAGCCATTCTAATCACGAAAACATCGGCAAGCTGCTGCTGGAGACCAAACCAAGAGGTGAAACGTGTCCCTAAAAATTCCATCTTCACTCAAATGGACCAACACAACAAGTAACGTGCAGTAGGCAGAGGTGGACTTCTCAGCTGCCAGATCAAATGGCAGCAGAGAGGTTCGTTATTGTGGACAGACTGCAAACAGCTCTGCAGCTCTGATACTGCTTTTGTTGTGGTCGTCCCAGTAAGCACGCAAGGTGAGGTGCGCCTCATTCTTTGTGTTCCCATTTGAGGTGAACACATACTTGCTTATTCTCTGACTTTTAACTCTTTGTAGAAACATTTAGCTGCTTTGGATCTGTTTTCTTCTTCTTCTTTTTTACTGTCCATGTATGAGGAAGAGTTGAATTGTGTAGGGTTGGAACATATCTTGGGGCATTCAGTTGAATGATTGCTGTCTACATATTCTCTGCCATTTCATTCCCCATCTTCTGGAAGCTGGCAGCCCCTCGGACTGCACATAATTTGAGTCATCAGTCTCTATTTCTACGCAGCAGATGTTTCCCCATGTCAGCAGGCCTCCTGACAAAGCAAGATGGAGAACCCGCCTCTTTTAAAGTGTTGCACATGAGTCCCCCCTTCTCCCCTTTCTGTCGCTCTGCCCACACGAACCTTTGTGATCCCTTGGGATACTGTCCCATGTCCTATCCTGATAGTGGGGAAGCATACTTTAATCAATGCCTGCGTTTGCACAGAAGTATGCAGGAGTGACACACAGGAACACATAGACAGTGACTTATTGTATTTTTGTGGTTGGCTTGATGACTAATTTATCCTGAAACATAGACTGGGATCCTGGAACCGCTCTGAAAGCCTGGTAAGAGACGCTAATGGAAAGTGATTAATAGTCAACTGGGGCAAATGATTGCTATGATACTGGTATCATTACTGATGAAATGTTATTGAAATGGACATAATGGATAATCACATTTCTTTTGCTTACATAATTCCAAGCCAGGGTGAGAAGTTAGGGTGCAGGAATGGTGATTTTAATTATTTATTTGTTTCAAACAAAGATATATTAATATATATATTAATTTAAGAAAAAATAGCTTAGACAATAGCATATATTTATATATATATATATACATATATTGTGTCATTATTGTGGACTATTGTGCAAGGCATTTAAGGAAAAAAGAAGAAGGAAAGAAAAATAAAAGCAAGAAATGCCTTAAAACAAAATACAAAAAGTACTTAAAAAAATATATAATAATAAATAAAAAAAATAAATAAAAATTCGGTCGGGAAATTATGAGATTTTTTTTACTTTTATTCCATGACGTTGTTGAAGCGTTAAACTGTGTCTAATTCAACACTTTATTTTGCCTTTGAAGGTCTAAAACAAATTTAAATCATGTTTAAAAGCCGAAGTTTAGCACACAGATTTTAAGATTTTAATGTAACTCCTAAAGGTATTATTGTTGTGCAATTAAAAAAACAAACAAACAAAAAAATACAAAACTATTAATTCTCTAAAACTTGTTTTCTAATTCAAATATTTAAAAAAAAAAAAACTGCAGATACGGCAAATAGCAATAAGTAATGTCGTGTTCAATATCTTCAAAAGCCATGTGGAAAAAAAAATCACAACACGGATCATGAAAATGTAAATTAAAATTTTGTAAGTCTATGTTGATGCTGAAAAAACAAACAAACCCCAACTCGCTAACTCTGGTGTGCAGTCTGAAGTCTGAAGCGCTAATTGAGGGCGACATGTTTTTAAACTCCCCTTTGGAGAGACCTGGAGAAATGGTTTCAAAGAAAAATCATCTCCTCAAATAGTCCCATGCAATATTTCCTCCTTTTTGCCGGCAAATGATTCTGGGTGGAAGAAAATTGCAGGGGTCATTAGACGGAAAGAAAAAAAGAAAGGAAAGAAAAGAGAGAAGTGTCACAGTTTTCTGTAGGTATCTTAAGCGGAGCGAGAGGATGTTGTATAAATTTTACTTAATAGTCCCAATTAAGCTGTTAGAGTCTTCCGCCTGAAACGGATTTTGGGCGGAAACACTTTTGAATTTTGATCAAAGCTGGGTCAAATTGATAGAGTCGGACGTTTAAGGACGCGGACCAATCGCTTATTTTGAGGTTTGTTTTATAATATTCCAACAATACGAGTCAACTAAGAAAAACGGTGGTAGGGGGATAAAAATTATTGGATTTTTGTCAGTGGGTTAATAGAGAGAGAGAGAGCTAGAGAGAGAGAGAGGGAGAGAGAGAGAAACAAGGATGAAGTGAATTTCACAAGGTGACACAATAAATCACATCAGGACAGTTTTAGACTGAAATTAAATCCAATTGAAAATATTTTCCCACCACTGCATGGCGCTAGGGAACTGCGAGACAGGAGGCCAAGCGCACTTTCATTACAAGCTCCTTTAAACAAACAAACAAATAACGCAGATCATTTCAAAAATGATCTGTTTAATAAATTAGGCGATATTATGTGAACATTTCACTAGAAAATGCGACCCTCACAAGCAAACCAACGGATGCAGGGACGGTATAAATATTTAACTTAACGCGGCGTTTAAGAAAATAACAATAACACGTTAAATAAAGTAAAAAAAAATAAATAAAAAAAATCTGCGACTGTAATTTGTAATTTCAAAAAATAAAAAAAGAAAGAGAGGGAGAGAAACCCTCCTACGGTAAAAGACGCTTCTGCACTGCAAGATCGTTTTTAAATAGAATTAAATGAAGTTTTAGGTCTCAGTATCAGGGAATGACAATGCACACGCACAGCAACAAATCGCTCAGAAATACGTTATTTAATTAGGATATTATGCTGCTCGGTTAGTTTTGGTCAGTCCTTTAAAGCATAAAGAGGAATGAATGAAAGGAAATACATGCCTGATCTCTCGTCTTCACAACATTTTAGATGGCTGAGGTTTAGTTCAAGTGAGCTTACGTTTTCGGACTCGGGCCTGCTGTCTCTCTTTCTGCTCCAGCACAGTGCAGACTGTGTACTTGCTCCCTACCTGGCGCCGCTGCGGCAGGATACATGACTGTACAGTGGTCGGCTGAC
>VUQR01011281.1:0-12236 GCA_015108515.1 Hemichromis elongatus
TAAATATACATATGTATGTACATGTGTGTATATATATATATATATAAATATACATATGTATGTACATGTGTGTGTGTATATATATATATATATATATATATATACACACACACACATACATACATACACACACACAAATACACATCCTTTTCCTGCATGTTCATAGAAGTGGTGAAAGTCATTTTAATTGTCATGTATAGAAAAAAAAATCAGGTTTCTAACCGGGATTTTTATTAAAACATGTGCTGGGCAAAAGCTACAAACAAGCTGTGAGGAGTTTGATCAGATGATAGTGAAGATTTTCTAATATTTACATGTAAAACTAAAGTTAAACTCACAGCTTAGTGAGGACTGAACAGGGAACTATTTTAAAACCTTCTCCCCTTATAAGCCAACTTTCTTCTAATTGGCAAATACATTTGTTATTAAATTTGTTGCCAGACTTCTCTGTCAGGTTGCTGATGGATATTTTCAGGTCTAAATGTGTCCTCTGATGTCCCCTATAACCTGATTTCTGCCACTGACCTGGTTTGCGCCACATGTGTCAAAGCACAGAGTGATGCAGGAGCGCAGGGTGACTAAACTGGACATCAACAAGCAATAAACCCTTCAATAAAACCTGCAGTACCTGCAATCCTTTTATCTTTATTCTCACGTAGTTGCATGTGCTTCTTTATTTGGTGGCACGTTGTGCATTTTTCTTTCCGTCCATATCCGTGTACTTGTTTTTCCTGAATCATTTCAGATATTTTCAAAATTGCTTCCCACCATGAATTTGTCACAAATATACTTCTAACAACTTTTCCTATTCTTTTTTTAAAGTTAACATGAACTGACCCACTGTGGACATTTCGTATTGTTCAACACAACTTTTTATTTTAATTTAATTTTCTGATCACTATATTGTCTATAGTACACCATGACTGACACCCCTAAAGTAGCAGAATAATGCAGATTTAATCACAAAATCTTAAAAACAACAACAACAACAGAACAAAAAAAACAAAACAAAGCAAAATCTAATTAATCATAATAAATAACATTGAAGGTACTTTGGAGCAATTTATGTATTATAATACACTAATATAATTTTAGTAACAAAATGATATGAGTCAGTGTTTTCTCTTCTTTGTTCTTTAATTTAAACTAAATATTTTGAGAACTTTAAAAAAAAAAACATTGTTTACACAGTATATTTCTTAACAAAGTTTATTTTTATTATTTTTATTCGACTAGATAAAAATTAAGAAAATTGGGGATTTTTATTATTGTTATTATTATTACAAAATTGCATACATAGGTTTAGATTTTATTGTAACTTGCCACTTGCTATATTAAAATTTTTTGCTGCTAAAACTGCAACATTTAATGCTGCAGAAGCACGTTTAGTGTTTCTGCACAAAAGATTTGAAATAGAACATGTAAAAGCAGAAAGCATAGCGGCAACGTTTAAAGAAATATTGCTTTTGAAATATATCTAGGTCATAATTGACCCCCAGTTGGTGATTTGAGTTGCCAAAGCAGCTTGGTCACTTGAGGGTTAAAAATGGGTCATAAACACTGTATATAATTTATTATTTTCACAGTAATTTTCCCAGTGGCTCAAAAGAGTTTGATACACAGGCACATGAATTTGTGACAGTGAGGGGTTAAATCACAAAAACAGCTGTTAAAGCGGATGTTTACTCCTGCAGAGTACCCTCCATTAACAGTCACTGTCATGTGACTGTTGGATTTTGGGGTTTATTACATTTCCTCCCACTGTGTCTTCCCCCCACTGTGACTTGTGAGAGGTTCTCCATCTGGCCTGGACACCGTGAAACAAACAGAGCCCGGTGCCCAAGAATACATTGGCCTTACTGACAATAAACAACAGCTGCTACAGGCAGAGTGCTTTTAATTTCATCCGGAGTGAGCAAACTATACGTGACATTTAAGTTTAATGTTCATACTGAGCAGCACACGTCCAGAAACCAAAGTCAGAACAGAAAGAAGAGCAATGACTTAGAATAACATTTAAGTCAAACATCATGTATGAGCTGCAAACGTATCTATAATAAAGCCTGGCATCTATTCTGGAGTTCCCAGGTTCTTAACCGTAGAACCCTAATGCTGGGTGATTTCCACCTACATGAATAATGTATAAAATCAAGCACCTAGCCTACAGACTGCTTCTACAAACATTTGTGAAAGAATGGGTTGCTCTTAAGAGCTCAGTGAATTCAAGCGTGGTAGCATGATAGGATGCTACCTGTGCAACAATTCCATGAAATTTGTTCATTAGTGACTATTCCACAGTCAAATGTTAGTGGTATTATAACAAAGTGGAATCAACCGGGAAAGACAATAACTCAGCCCAAGGCCATGGCCATGTAAAAGCAGTGGAGATATGTTCTGTGGAATGACAAATTGTGCTTCTCCGTCTGGTAGTTTGGTGGACGAGTCTGGGTTTGGTGGTTGGTTTTCAGGAGTTGGGCCCGGAACCTTGGATCCAATGAAAAAAAAACTCTTAATGCTTCAGGATGTCTATACGTTTTGGACAATTTCATGCTTCCAACTTTGTGGGAACAGTTTGAGGATGGCCCTTCGCTGTTCCAACCTGACTGTGCAGCAGTCACAAGGTCCATAAAAACATGATTGAGTGAGTTTGGAGTGGAAGAACTTGACTGGCCTGCACAAAGTCCAGACCTCAACCCAACAGAACACCTCGAGGATGAATTAGAGAGGAGACTGTGACCCAGGAACTTCTCGTCCACCATCCGTGTCTGATCTCACAAATATTCTCCTAAACCTTGCACAAAACCTTTCCAGAAGAGTTGAAGCCATTGTAGCTTCAAAGGGTGGTCGACATCGTGTGTGTTAAGGTAGACAAGGCTTGTATATGTTTTTATGTGAATTTTGTTTAGTCTTCTTTAGAGCACCTGTTGGACTCCAACACAGCTGAGCCAGTGAATCTTCATTTCTTGGTCGTACTTTTCACGGGTGTGACTAACTGGCTGCTGTTTTTTTTTTTAATATATATGAAAGCACTGTTAAACTCATGAAGGGGGGCCCTTGTTTGTGGCACAAATTTCAATCCAAAAACTGGACTTGTGGTGTGGTGAGACATGGAAACCTACAAATATTTGCCACTAATAGGCATTGGGCCTATGATAAGGGTTAGCTGGAATTCAAATTCTACGAGTTTGCTCACTTTTCTCTAAGCCATTTCTTTCTTTTTTCTGTTTAAAATGTTTGCCACGCTTAGTTTTGGTTGACTTTAATAACCTTGGTGCGACACCTCCTTACAAAATGCACATTTTGTTGTCATTAGGTTTTAGTGAGTATAAGAGCACAAAATACTGCATATAGGTAATTTTTATTTCTCATTTGTTTTAGTCAAAAATAATAAACTTGGTCTGCATGACAAAGACTAAACATGACAGGAACCAGTGTTTCCCTCTGGGCTTTTGTCTGACAGCTTTTACACAGTACCAGCAGGCCTTTGGGAAAATTGAGCTGTGAACTACCGTTGTCAACTTAAAAAGAAAAATCTCAAACCAGCATGCACTGTGTTCCCTCAGCTCAGAGCTGTACACTCAAGTAAAACAAGTTTAGTTCAGAGGCTGACAGGTGATTTAATCTACGCGCGTGTGGAAGCCAAACACACATTTGGGTTTTGTTTCCTTCATCAGATATCTGTCTTCATGTCAGTACCTGACGAGGAATCTTCCTAATATGGAAGAATGTTTGACTTAAGGCAACAAAATAAGAAGATGATGCTGTGCAGTCTTCGCAGGCTGGGATCCGTTTGTCATGGTAGCGAAGGGAAAAAAGAAAAAAGCTTTGAGAACTTTTAAGGCCACAGAGAAACTAGTATGAAGGAGTCTGGGAGATGATGTTAGGAAACAGCTGTATCTGATGTCAGCTCTGCTGACGAACGACCATGAAAATCAGGATGGCTTCCCACTCAACTGACCGCTCTGTGAGGGCTTAATCTGAAATGAGATCCACACAGATAGCCGTGGAGACATAAAACAGCTTCATCTGTGTGGATTTGAGCCCATTAAACTGTAAAGCTTTTATTCAACGCCGAGTAAATTAAAAAAATTCTTTCATGTGTCGCCCAATAATTTAAAATCCCGTTACCTGAAGCTGTTCTCAGGCTGTTTGTAAAGCAACAGACCGAAATGTTTACCAATGTGTCTGCTCTCAGGTGTTCCTTCTCATTCAGTAAGGCTGCTTGGTTTGTGCTGGGTGTTGCTTAATCAATCAGTGAGCAGCCGATCCAATGACTGAGTCGCGTAGGTATTGATTGCAGCCACGAGAGATGGGGGGGGAGGGAGGCGTGCTGCGCGGATCAATCTGAGCCGGGCGCAGAAGTGTGGGTTTGAAGATGGGGATGAGACTCCCTCAGAGTCCTGATTGAGGCCAGAGAAGCGTGCCGGATTAAAACAGGACCGCTGTCTTATCATGGCACGTTGTGTATGTGCCGCACACCACCATGACAAAGATAAATGTCAAAGCATCACTGCCGAAGCTTTATTCCAGCAAAGACCTTCCTCCAGTCTACTTTTAAGTGTTTTATGTTTACACAGTGCACACTTTGGATACTCCAAACACTCATAGTTTATACAGGATTGTGGAAATGTTTAGGCACCACAAGTAAAGTAAGATCTTTTAAAAAGTAGTCATATAATCAAAGATTTGGTAATTAATTTCACATAAAATGAAAGCAAAAAGGAAGAAATTGCCTTCAACTAAACGGCAAGCAGAAGAGCAAGAAAACGGTTTTTTATTAGTTTGTATGTTTGGTGAACTATATATTTGCGATGATCATGCTGTGCAGTAAGATGAGAATCCAAATACACTGCTCAAAAAAATTTAAAGGAAAGCTTTGAAAACACATCACATTGCAATGAGAAAAAAGAAATCATGCTGATATCAACACTGATATGGACTCGTTGGCTGGAAATGGAAACTGATGCTATACTCTGTTAAAAAAAAAGCATTCCTTTAATTTTCTTTGAGCAGTGCAAATGAAGTGCTTAAAAAAAACCCTTCCACACTGACAGGAGCCAGCTGAGGTGGTTTGGGACATCTGTCTGGGATGCCTCCTAAGTGATGTGTTTTGGGCATGTCATACCCAGGGGAACCCGGGGAAAACCCAGGATAAACTGGAGAGATTACGTCTCTTGGCTGGTTTGGAAATACCTCCGAAGTGCTGGAGGAGGAGGTCTGGCCTAGACCCAGATATGAATCAGAAAATGCACGGATGGATGGATTTATGGTGTATTACTGTATTAGAATAAATTCCTATAATGCATGAGATTATCACTGGTATACCAGTGCAGGTGGTAATTCACAGCTCAAACTAATCTTTATTTACCTCACACTGTACTTTGATGAAGCTCCTCACTCTTTACCTTACTATATTATTCTAAGTATTCAAGCCATATCCTCCATCTGAGATGAGTCGCTTTAGCTCTCTATTCCTCTTCCTCTAAGTGAACTGTCTGCTGACTGTCCAGCTATTTCCTCCCCTTTTGATTTGTGTGCATAAAGCAGAAAATGCCTGTCAGTTTAATTCCAGTTGGGCTTTAAAAATGACTGACGTGCTGTTGATAAACACTGCCTGTGAAAAATCCTCCAGTAATCCACGATGAGCCGGCCAGGCAGGCGAGAGAAGTACGACTCCAAAAATCTGCCCAGCACATGCACGGCACTGTCCAGTGTTTAGTAATCATCTTAAATTGGACAGTCATGAAGATCGGATGAGCTGAATGTGCTCGCTGGGCTGTGGATATTTGTTATGTCAGTGGATGATGGGAATTATACAGTACAGGCCTACATGCAGGTATTATTTATTACAGTCGTGAGCTCATCACGATCATCCATTCACAGCCTGGTTTATTACTGCAGAACAAATTAAAGGCACTGGCTAAATTACATTCTGGTGGACAATCAATTACAAACAGTTGTGGCTGTGGAGTGTCGTGAGCAGCTGTGATCGAACTCACCGAAAACATTTTGTTGTGACGTGTGGCGTGTGTGGTTTGTTTGGATGTGGCGAATCTGGCTTTTAAACTCAAGGTTTTACCAACAAATTTTTATCAAGTTTAAATTGTAAGACCACCTATTTCTCCTTTTAAAGTCAACAGGCATCTGTTTGGGATCATCCCACCAACACAGAGCGAATTTAGAGTAATTTGGAAACTATTTACATTTTAGTGAGTCATAGAATTTGGCCACGCAGAGTAAGGAATTTAGAAATGAGCATCAACTTTTTGGGGCTGATACTGTTTATTAGCAATTAAGGAGATTAATCCCTGATGTTTGGAACAGGCCTGCACTCACCGGTCACTTCATTAGGTACATCTCTTCATTGCCAATAACATGGCAACCTGCTCAAGTTTAAATTAAAGATCATAAAGGTTATTGTTGATTAGCTGATTTACTGGGACTTTCTGTGTAGAGAAAGACAACATGCACTCACAACCACTTGAGTAACTGCATGTCTGAATGCATAACATGTCAAAACTTACAGAAGGGTTACAGCAGCAGAAGACCACACGAGTGCCACTGCTGTCAGTGAAGAACAAAAACTGATGCTACAATTCACACAGCCTCACTAAAACTGGATGAGACCGAACACTGGGGATATTTCACTGGCACACTTTCTGCCCTTCAGCATCAGCTGAGCATTGTTTAAACACACAACAGTCCGGCCTTTTATAACCACGGTGTACCCATCTTCTCGTGGCTGCTTTCAGCACAATAGCTCGCCATGTGATAATTCTCAGTTCATCTCACATTAGCTTCTTAAACATCATAATTAGCTCTATGTACTTAAATGGCCTCCAGAGTCACCAGACCTCAATCCAACAGAGCACCTCTGGGATGTAGTGGAACAAGAGAATCACACCATGGATGCACAGCTGACAAATCTGTACGATGCTATTGTGTCCATGTGGACAAAAATCTTGGAGAAATATTACTAGCACCTTGTTGAATCTAAATTAAGGCAGTTCTGAAGACAAGTGATCAGACATGATAGGTTTTAGGTGGATAGAGGTGAGGTGAAAGCCTCAGAGACAGACTTGCTGCTCTCTGTTTTCTTAATCCTTAACTTCTGCAAATTTCCAGAAAGGGATCAAGGCAACACCTGTTTTGCACTAGCATGGACTGCATATTCTAGTCATTAGGGTTTTGAATGACAGACAGGTTAGGATAAACTAGAGTGTCTGGAGAAAAGTCTGGAAAGACGAAAACATTTTGTCTTTTCTTAATCACTTTCTGAATCCTCAGATTAATCTTCACATCGATCTCTATGTTGAGCTAAATTCTGTGTCTATTCTCATCTAGGACATGGTGCTTCTTTCTTTCTTTCTTTCTTTCTGCAGCTAAATTAATTTGAGCCTTGTATTCAGAATTCAATGGTGCATGGACACTTGGTAGTTAATGCAGAAAAACGGCAATTTGAAGGCAGCAGTTTGAATGCAGTGCTGACTGAACACGTGTATGTGGGGGCACTGCTGTTGAGGCTGCTTTGGTGAAGTGGGTAGAGCTCACTGTACGTACAGCACGCCTCGTGGCTTTCGAGATCAGACTGTACAGAAGCGGGTGGGCTGTCAGCTAGACTAAAGGCTTTTCAGAACCAGCCGCAAGAGTGCTGCCAACGTGATGAAAGTATGTTTGATTCTCTGCAAGAACAAGAGAAACCAGCTCAGTTTTCACAGCTTTTGTGCGTGTGTGTGTTTTTACCTCTGAATGCTCCTCTGCACGTGCCACCTCTTCCTGCAGGAGGTTCTGCGCCGTCTGCAGGCTGTGCTTCTGCACATGAGCCTCTGCAAGGACAAAGAGAAACAACGCTGATGCATGAAGATTACTTTAATGGAGTTGGAAAAGAAGAAAAAAAAATCCAGAAACCAAGAAACCGCAGTAGAGAAAATTATTTTCCAAATCACAAAGAGCCTTTAGGGTATGTGCTGACGAGGAGACGCTGGTGATGGCGTGGATGTTTTCTGGCTAGTAAAAAGGGGAAACAGGGGCTGTAAATATTCAACTTTGAGCTATTTTGGGAAACTGGTTGCACTTTGGTTTGACCACGAGGCTGGGCAGATCCGTGGGCTCATTCTTGCCATCCTCTCATGCCACCTTTTCTAATTTTCTTAGTTAACATGAACATAAATGATTTAAGTCTCTGTCAACATAACATAAAAAAAGCAGGAAAGTCTTTAACAAAAAGACGACGACAGCAGCTCACAGAATCGTAAAAACGTAAGAACTGCATCACAAATAAATCCAAAGGATTTAAACCGGCTCCTATCAACATCACATCCAAGCGAGCAAGCGACGACGTAAGGGCTGACAAGATTATGTTTTGACATTTAAATGTGTCAGCAAACTATCAGACGCCGATTAATGCGCAACACTCCTTAGTGTTAAAAATCTAATAGTAACGTTCTAATTTAATAGTTCTGACATTTGAAAAAGTCTCAACAATAACAAAGTCACATGATCAGACAGGTTGAAGGCTTAAATCACTAATTTGGACTTAAATGTGAAGGTGAGTGAACCAAAAATGTCTAATGACCTACAGCGGTGCCATGCTCACACAATCTGCCCGCTTGAAGGCAGAGATGGGAAAAGATTACCATATTTACAACCTTAAAAGTCTTTCAAGTCTCATTTTTTTTTCTTGGTAAAATAAAATAAAAACAAAAAACTCAAATCACTCAGTGCCCCGTCTCTCTCTTTTAATGTCTCTTGTATTATTAAAGCGGTACAGTTGGGTGGTTTGTTTGCCTTGAGGTTCCAAGAACTACAAGATATTTTACACAGCGTTGTCCATCAAATGTTCTTATTTCTTCCAATCTCCACCTTTTGGCTGGCAAAGCCCACATTTTCATTCTGTGATGGACATTTATGAGCAAAAGTTACTCAGAGGTTAAAAGAAAATGTGCATGATTGTAGTTTTTGCCAAATGATTTCCCCCTGCCTCTGAACAGCAGGGGTTGTGACACAGATGGTGGTAATTCAGGAATTTGAGAGTGTAGCTGCCAAAATCTGCATAAAACGACACTCGTCGTAGTCAAAACCGAACACACGGAACTGATGCACTTATTTTTAGATTCGGCGCTACTCTTACTTGCCAGAGGATGTCATTATCTTTGAAGCCGATTGTGAATAAAACTCCTTAAATCTGCCTGGAAATCAAAGGAAAAAACCGAGAGGCTCATAACTGTAGCACTTGCCTTAGAATAATCATTTCTCTTTGGCATCAAAGCCGTCTGCACGTCTATGAGCCTAGAGTAAACAAGGACTGCAAACAGCTAATCTGCCACACTTCTAACGGTGCCAATTTGCCCAAATGAAAACAAAATGAGGTTCAGATCGCACAGACAAACCTTTCGTTTTATTTGAAGATGCTTTTAGTAATGAAGACAAAAATGTCAAAAAACTCTAAAATTAGAGGTTCCTTTTGAGTTTTGATATCATTTGATTACGTAATTTACGAAAATGGAATATATCCCTAATGGTACGCCCAACTGCCGGCCATCACCACAAACAGGTGTAGCATGCAAACATAAATATGCATGTAGTGCCGCTCTCTCGCATTCCCGCAGCATGTGTTTACCTCCCTGGGATCACGGTCGATCGTCACTGCGAACACAAACTGACCCAGCTGACTGCAAAGTGTGTCTTGTCCCTCCAAGAGACGATATGACAGCCACGCTAATCCCCCCACACAAGTCAGACAGGGTTCAGTCGAGACCAAGGGGCAAATAAAGGTCACGGTAATGACTCTAATAACTCTGAGTCCCTCGGGAAAATCCTACCCCCCATCTAGCTGTATTAGGGGGGTTTAGACAATGTGTTCAAGGCAGTTGCATCCCCTTTGCTTGCTCTTACTGAATGCCAGCACTAAAGCAGTGATGTTAGTCATGTAATATATAAACGCAATAATCATTGTTACTGGGATGCTGAGACAAAAAGCTTTATCAGAGCTAAGCTGGCATCATTAGCCGACTCCAGGTCCAAACACTCCTTCAGTTCCCAAAAGCAAACACAAAGTGAGGCACTTCTGAGGGTTAGAAATGGTCCAAATGAGCACAAAGAGAGATGCCATCATATGGCAGGAAGACAACACCGGCCAAACTTCAGGCCAAAAGGACTTATGAGATGAGCCCTCCGACAACGAGGTTAGTAACTGGTTTTATCCATTATTTACATTATTTCCAGTGAAAAGTCCAAGATCCTAAACCTAGTCGGCCCGAGAGCGATTATTTTCTTTTTCAGTTGAAAACGTCTAATTCATGAAGTATGCTTGAGTCTTAAACGGTTTGAACATCATCAGAGATACTGGGACCGGAAAACGGGGTCCTTACTCCATCACTTAACAGACAGATACCACCGTCACCTCCGCATTAATAATCTATCGTGCCACTCTACATTCTAGTGTTTGCAAACATCCGCTCCGGTGTAGTGAAAAGCAGGCACGGCCTGGGTGCTGACCCCACGCTGCAGATGCTGGGAGATGGGGTGTAATGAGAGGTGACAGCCAAGCAAACAAATGCTCTTAGAGCAGCTGTATGTGGCCTACATTCAGGAGCTGATGGGGGGTGGACCTGGAGGCTGCCGTCAGCTGTACTAATGAGTGAATAGTATCGACGATGGAGTGCCACGTCGTGCCTGGGAGCTGATATGAGACAATAAGGCGCCGAAGCAGTCGCACTGCGACTCTAATGTTTCCCAAGCCACCCCTCCCTTTATTTTTTGCCCTCCTATGGACGCGTCACACTAAAAGCAAACAGAATCTGTCTATCTCAATTCATCTTGTGTAACGCCGCAAACAATTTTCAGTAAAATTAACTCCCTCAGAAATCGACATCATGCCATCTGATAGTAGATGTCTCCGAATTCCTTCCAGCTAAAATGGCGATAAGGCAGAGATACCAATCACAGCTCTGTCAGTGCACAGCTCAATTATGAAACGCGATTTTGCAGGAATTTCAGTGTCATCTGTGGATGCCGCTTCATCTGTGATAAATCAAACTGCTGAAAGGGACGTTTAGGAGTGCAGGCTGAAAGTAAAAAATCATTTTACTCCCACTCACACTCACAAACCTGAAAGCAATTTAACATATAAGAGCCCTAGAGGTCAGGCTGGTTAATAGAGGGAAGTGCAGAGAGGAACACCTTCTTCCCAAAGCTAGAAAAAAAAAGGAAAAAAGGAGCAGTATGTTTAACTCAAAAATGGTGTCATTTTAGCTTCCACCCTTCAGCGTAGTTTTTGTTGGATAATCACTCATGATGAAGATTTTAGAGGAGTACAACTAATAGCTGAATTCATGTTACCATAACATTTGAGAAGTTACCAAGAACTTCCATGATGGCGTGAAGCAAATGGAGATTGCGAATTTGCCTCCATTTTCATCGCCTGGCATGAATTCACCTCAGTACAGACGTTGTATGTAACCATGCCCATATGATTATGTCAATGTGCATTTGCTGCGACTGCTCTGCTATAGTAACTCTTAATTCTGTGTAAAGTGGATCTACTTTTCTCATTTCCAGCTCCATATTTGAATTCTTCGATTCTACTAGATCATGATTCAGAGTTCAAAATAATCCTCATCTGTTTTATGCTGGACCTCAGTTCATCACATCCGAAACAAGCCATCTTGTTTGTTTTGGCACAGAAGCCTGAGGCGCGAGGGGCTGAGCCACAGGAAGGAAGTGGAGGTTGAAATAATCAAACACAGGTGAGTGATGAGGGCGAGGCAGACAGTCAAAGGAGGGAACAGACAAAAGCAGGAAGTAAAAGACTCAAAAGATGATCTCCATGAGGTTATTCGCTGTCCCTTTGATCAATTTAAAAACCCAACACAAGCCCCCTTTTTTTCAGGTGTTTTGATTTGTATACTTCAACACTGCGGCTGTGCTCTACTGAAGCTGTCACCGTCTCTGGACACATGAAGCTGAAGGAAGCATCTCTACCTGCTGCTGTAAAAGCCACAGAAACAAAATTCTGGATGAAAACCTGACTGTGACATTTATATTTATAGTTAACGAAATAGTGCGTGGTTAAAGAGCTTTAAATCCGACCATGCTGAGATTATTAGCTTCCCCTTAGATTTAGAATTGATTTCACGTTGTTATTGCTCATTCTCAAGGCCCTGCATCTACAGTCTCTTCCTTGCCAATAAGCTGCCTTTACCTTTTATACTCCAGCCCTATATATATATATTATA
>VUQR01011283.1:0-11078 GCA_015108515.1 Hemichromis elongatus
AACATCTGAGGAGGTGAGTGTGATGGGTGAGTAGTCAGTTGAGGAGGAGACCCTGACAGCAGGTTGTTTGTTGTCTCTTTCAAAGCGAGCATAAAAGTCATTAAGCGCATTCAAAAAGAGGACATTTGTGGTTGTGGGGGTTGAGTTGCTATGTTTATAGTCTGTAATGGCCTGAATGCCCTGCCACATGCGTTGAGGGTCAGCGTTGGAGACGTACTCCTCTAGCTTTAATTTGTAGCAGTGCTTGGCCTTTTTGATGCCCCTCTTCAGATTTGCCCTGGAAATGCTGTAGGCCTGTGCATCACCTGATCTGAAGGCATTGTTGCGTGCCTTCAGCAGGAGACGCACCTCCTTGTTCATCCAAGGCTTCTGACGGTGACTTAATAATTTAAAAAAAAATGTAATAAAAAAAGGAAAAATTAAAATTGAACACTTGCAGCCAGTCGATGAAACTGCCACCTGTTTGAAGCGCGCTCTCACACAGGAACGAGTACGTAAGGGCGTGGTGCTTGGCCATCTGACTGGCTTGGTGGGTTTTGATTGGCTGTGTTGGTTTCACAACGCGGAGTGTCGGCGCGGTAGGTCACGTGACAGCATCTGCTGCTGCTGGCTGAGCGAAGCGTGTTAGCAGGTAAACGAAAGCTTCAGATTTGTTATGTTTGATTTTTTTTTTAATTATTAAGTCATTTTGAGAGTTCAGATATTGTATTATGTAATTTGTGTTTATTTTAACGAAGTCGATGGGTCTGTCCAAAAACATTAGTCGTCTTATTTGGTGATTAGTCGTCTAACTAACTGCGTTGTATCCGTGCTGAGTGGTGCTGCTTTGTATGCGGACGGGCCGTTGGCACGCCGGGCAGTCGGCATGCCGCCTGTCTCTGTCTCCTCATTACTGCCCAAACCCATCTTAATAACTTTTCTCCACGAATTAGATGCCCATACATATATTTGGGGACATGGACAGTTAGAAATGTCAAAGAACCACGCAGCTTGTTTTAGTTTCACTTATTAGCATGTTGCTAACGTTAGCCACATCTCCCATGAAGTGACTAACATTAGCTCGTGTGCTACACAAAGGGGAGCATGGCAGCGCTTGTCACGTTTGTTTATTTTTTGGTTGTTACCCCAGACGGATTGTACCAGATAATAGACATATTGGCAGACAGGTTAGCATACTGATACTCTACACAGGGGATGTGGTAGTTTAACAAAGAAATTTGCGTGTTACTCGCACACGGAACAAAGACTAGCAATTAGCCGGGCTGCTGCTATCGTGAGCTAGTTTGACCTAACGTAAAAGTTAGCCTCTGTGGTTCATGTTTCTGTCGAGGTAATCACACAAATAAGATTGACTCTGTTATTTAATGGGTATAATTAAGGCAAAGCATGAACACTGCTATCTGCATATGTACGACACATGCAAATGCTTTGCCAGATAACGCTTTCCTGTGGATTTTATTTAAGAACCCACGCTGCCTGACAAATAGTCAGTTAGTTGTATTATTAGCTACAGCCAGTTGCTTTGTTCGATACTACTCAGGCTCTGTTTGTGCGTTTGTTTTTCATCCTTTTAAAAAGCCCGTATTTCTGTTCTTGTTAGTTGTCTTTGTGATATATATATAAAATGTTAATACTAGTATTAAAGTATAGCGGTGCACTGTTTTTGTGTGGGAGACTAAGGGAGGGCTGTAAGCTGACACCCAACAGGCCCCTCTGGGCTGGCTAAATTTAAACGGGGATGTAGGGAGCGACAGATGGAGGTTATAGTCTTACATGGTATACTAGTAAGTCGGTCTGTTTATATTAAGTGTACAGTAGGAACACTGTAAGTAAGGAAAGTTTACTTACATTGCGTTTTTCAAGAACAAAAAGTGACAACGTGCTTTATACTACAAAATAAGCTGCAGCAATTAAAATAGTATAAATAGATAAAACAAAATCAAAGCAACTCTTAGCAAAAGTAAAACCCAGGTATTTGAAAGCTGGGAGAACTGAAGATGTCCAAGAGTTTCACTTTCCTTGGGAGCAAAGGGGCGCGAATAAGAACTTCACATTTTTGTGTATTAATAGAAAGATAATCAGCTGCCATCCTGTTCTTTATAATATGGATGTAGTCCGGAAGGACAGATAATCTGGCTGAATTACAACTGAATATCATGGGTGTAACAGTGGTGAGAAATGTCTTCAAGTTTAACTTGGATCTGTCCAAGTGGCAGCATATACAAGGGAAACAATTTGGGCCCTAGGATGGAACCTGGTGGTACGCCACAAGATAAAATAGCAGAAGAGGACCCAAAATTAACAAAAGCATCTGAAAAGGTCCACAGCAAGAAATAGCTGCCCACCCAAGTTCTAAGTCTCTCATTCAGGATACCATAATCAGCTGCGTCTTGGGCAAGAGAGACATCCAACAGTGCAAGAACCGCATCTTTAAACATTGAGTTTTAAATTCTGTTTACTGCACATTTATTTAGTATTGTTTTCTTACTAAGGGGTAATGATGTCATACCATCTCAGTCTTTCATTTCATCTTTGCTTTTGTGTCCTTCCTCTTTTAGATTTTTCTATTTTGTACATACATTGTTTTGTATATACTGTATATGATGACTTCACTGGTCAGCAATCAAGCCCAGGGTACTCGGGACAAAACGCTGCCCACCACCACACAAACAACACAGCAACAGAAACAGATACAGGTCGGTGTTTGTCATTGTAAATACAGAGTTATATCCAGGGTAAAGAATTTCCATTATTAAGCAAAATGGTCTTTTAAATACAATGAAAGATTGCGTCTCTTAGTTTAAAAACATTTAAATGTACTATTCAGATGGTAATAGAAGCTAGCTTATGTTCTTGATTCTTATTAAGCTCTGTTTGTTTGCCAGGCCACAGCAGAACAGATTCGTTTAGCCCAAGTGATTTATGACAAAAACTATGCTGATTTTGAAGACAAAGTCAAACAGGTAATTTTTGTTTATATTTATGCATAGTGAAATTATCTTCTGGGTCACCTAGAATTAGAACCTTAATTTGTGTGTGTTCTTTTTTTTTTTTTTCTATGTTGTGACTTTAATAGCTGATTGAGGTCACTGGAAAGACTCAAGATGAGTGTATGGTAGCCCTCCATGACTGCAATGACGATGTAAACAGAGCCATCAATTTCCTGCTGGAGAGCACCTCTGACACAGTAAGTATGCCCCATCCCCAAAACACATGTTGTGCCTGCGTTTTAAATATGATTTGTTATTACTTCCTGTTTTGGGATAGACTAAATCATGATGCAAAAGTAGAAGTACAAATGCATTTTGTAGCACCATCATAATTTTCTGTTCAACTCTCAGACCTCCTGGGAGACTGTAGGTAAGAAGCGCAGCCTTGGGAAAGAAGGAGGACCTTCAGAGATAAAGGAGAGCAGGGAGAAGAAAGGAGAGAGGGAGGCCAGTCGTGGGCGTGGAGGGTCCACCAGAAGGGGCAGAGGCATCAGCCGAGGACGTGAGGGTAAGAAAAAGACAAGTCGTGTGCCTTTTGAAAAAAAAAACTTTTATCTGTGACATTAAGGATATTGTCAGTTTTGGGCCAGTATTAATTATGCCTTTCCATCATCTTATTTTCCTTATCATGTTTTTGTTGAATTTCAGGTCGGTCAGAAGAGAATGGATTTGATGTTGCTCCTGGTGAGAGAGGAGGAGACCGTGGACGCAGGGGACGGGGTAGAGGTGAGCATTGAAGACTAACACATTTCAGATTTTGCAGAGGTGGATTATAAGGGACATGAAAATAATGCTAACTGTAGTGCCTAGGTTAATGTTCACTGAAAGACTCCTGTGCATTTGTTATCTATGATCCCTGATGTGGTCGGCATTGTATTTGTTGTGCTTCAAAATTTAAGTCCACCGAGTCCATGTGCCTGCTTGAATGGGTGGGAAGTTTGAAAGTAGCAGAATTTACATTTAAATCTACATAATGTATACAGTCACTGAAATGCAAAAATGGAACCGCGCCAAAGATGCACAACGAGGAGTTTATTTCCTCCTCCAGCAACCATAAAGTGAAAGGGAAAGTACTACACTAGCAACAGAGCCTCATTTACGTTCAATAAATGATTTAGCTGACAGGAAATGGTGAATGTAAGTGGATGGATATCAGCTGATTTAAGAGCATTAAGTCAGAACATTTCCTTATGTTGTTTAGTAGTTCTGCTACAGGCTTGATGATACTTTCCGCATCTGCATCTCCCCCAGGGTTTGTTCAGAGTCAAGTAATGTAAATTTCATAATCAGATAATCAGTGTGTGTGAAGGTCTGCATGTTTACTGTGACTGCACAGACTCATCTGAGGAGAATTTACTTTACAATGCAGCTATGCATGCCCACCAGACTGTAGATTTAAAAGAGGTGTAATGAAAATGACTACTTAGCCACCCGTCTCCAGCTGTCCATGTCTGCAATGAGGTTTAATTATGACTTAACTCATTCATTTTTTAAGTGTATAAAATGGCTGACAACTCTTCTGCCTCTCTTCACCGAGTCACCTTTCACCCACAAACATACTCTGTTAAAATTCAGATACAAATTTAAAGAGGCTACAATCTTAACATGAAGTCATCAGAGAGAAACAGCCCAACCTGTTTTTGAGATGATGATGGATGACTGTAGCCACTCCCCACACAAATTGTTTTTAGATTGCAGAGGTGTGCACACACCCTGACTTGAAAATTTAGTGAATCTATTGGTAATCATATGTTTTTTCGTTATATTATATTTTTTTTGATATTCTTAAAAATGCATAATGAGGAATTTACACTGATGTGGCTCGGTCTGTGGTGATCATTTGTTTGTTTTGCTGCATTCTCAGCTGCAGGGGTTCGTGGCAGAGGAAGAGCAGCTGTTGGTAACAGGTTCTCTTCGCAGGGAATGGGGTAAGAATATGCACCATGTAAAAGTTTTATATACAGAGGTGATGATGTTGATTACAAGCACATATCTTAAAAACCAGTGTGTGGGAAAAATATGTTTCTGAATCTCCTTGATTGAAAAATTATTCTGCCTACCGTTATCAGTAAAAACAATTTTTCGTTTGTTTGTTTTGATTTTTCACACTGCTGCTTTTTTTTCCCTCTCCAGAACCTTCAATCCTGCTGACTACACTGCTAACTCTGGAGCTCGCCAGGAGGCATGGGAAGGAGATGGCAACGAAGCTGCTGAGGAAGCTGGTAAAGAAAATGGTCAAGCATGCAATGACTTCTCTTGCAATATGGTCACTTAGTGTCCGCTTTCTACATTTGGGCAAATGTCTAGTTTTGAACTATTTCAGAATTGGCAAAGGAAATTACTGAAACACTAATTGGCTATGCTTCTGTTTTAAATAGGGACATGGGGAGGCAACCCGGAAGACTGGATTTCAGAAGACTGGAATGAAGATGTAAGGCACTGCTTTTAAGTGAAAGTGTATTACAGACTTTAAGTTTATTTAGTAGCACAGCTTTAAATGTGTGCTTAAAGTCTAATGATGTCAGTTAACTAAGTCCTGTTATTAAGGGGTGACTTGATGTGGCTCTGGGAGGTTTTTGAATGTACTGATCTTTTTATCTTTCACACAGTTATCTGAGACCAAAGTATTCACTGCCTCTTCTGCCCCAACAAATCACAACACACCTGGAAACAAGTAAGTTCTTCATAAGTCATTGGCACCTTGAAACAACACATAGAAATCGTTTTATTTTGGAGACTGGCATTTTATTTAATCAACACTGTTATTCCCTCTTTCCTTCTTCCAAACCTTTTTATTTTCACTCTTCGCTCCACTTTCTGTCTGCTCTCATGTTTTTGCTTGTCCCCAGTGTGCACCTGGCTGGCATACTTCCTAAGGCTGGAGTAGGTGTAGGGAGTTCTGTGGACTCCGACTTGGGGGTGATAGTCGATGGCCCCTCAGCTGAGGATTTAGGCCAAAGCCTGGTGTTTACCAACTCACATCACAATGGACGCACTGCAACACACAGCTACGCACACGCCACAGCCAACAGCTATGCCCATGCTGCTTCTGGCAGTACCACCTACGCACATGCTGCACTGGTATTCATAGTTATATTCTATAGATTTATAGACTTTAATACAATATAGATTTACATATATCCTCATTGCCTTTTTCTTCTGTCTCCCTGTCAGTCCTCAGTCCTAGGTTCTGGTTTTGGGTCCCTCAGTGCATCCAAGCAGACACCTGCATCTGAAATCCGGACATCAGAGCAGCTGAATGGGCCTCGGCTTGGTCAAAGAACCAGTCAGATGTTGGCCACCACCAGCAACAGCAGCATTTCCAAAGATGCAGGGCAGTCTCCAATGCAAGCTCCTGTTCCTGCCCCCTCTCCCTCTGCAGACAACAAGGCTCAAAGACTGGAGAATGGCTCTGCTACTGCCCAAAACTGTAAGTTTATCTCAGAGTAGTTAGGAATCCAAAACAGACAGATGTTATTAGATCTGGAAGCAGATGTTAAAGAAGGGAGTAAAGCCCAGAGGTATGGTGAACTTCAGTATTGTAGTCATGGTAATGAATGTATATTTGTCTCCCTTTGTCTTCAGCGGAGATGAAGCTTCAGCCAGAGCCATCAGTGGTGCTCAGCCAGCTGGCTCAGAGGCAGCAGCAGTCCACAATCCTTCCCACCACAGAGCCTCTGGGCCTTGTCCAGGCACATGCTCCACAGGCCCCCACACCGCCAGGTAGGACTGCAAAACAGAACCATCCTATACCAGTAAAAGTGTGAAATGCAGCACAGCAATCAAATTAACAAACTAAGCTGAAATTCACAAGTTTTTAAAAAATATAGAACTGAATGTTGATAATTTGGTGCTAATCTTATTTAATCCAGATATGGTGCATTTGATCTACTGAGATCTTTAAAAACACCTGTAGAAGAGAAGTAAAGACAGGCATGTTAGTGGGACTTGTCACCACATATAGAGTAGAGACATAAAAAATTTGTAGTGCCTCAAACAAAAAGATAGATAACAGGAAGACAAGTTGATAAATGGCTATTTCACTATACCATGCTATTGTTGTTGTGACTATAATGACATTTTGAATAGTCATGGTGCTTTTATTCTCATTCAGGTCATGAGTCCTCTGGCCCTCCTGTAAGAGACAGTGCTTCTCCAGGAGTGAAGCTGCCAGGCATGGAGCCTTTGACCGCAGAGCCTCCTCAGCGCCAAATAAAGACACAGAGACGCAGAGCGCCTCCTCCCTCAAAAGTAAGCCTCTTTGATATTTAGCCTTTAAACCTTTTTATGTGTCAGAAAATGTAAACAAGAAATGACAAAAGAACTGTACTCATTCTAAGAGGAGATAGAAACTGAGAACTGCTTTGTTCTCAACTTGGTGTGTTTGTTGCTACAAATAATGACTTTTCACATCACTCTGGTTACTATTTGGACAGTAGCCACCACTAAGCTGTTGTGTGTTGTGCTCACATTTTAATACATCTGCTCTTGAGTGAGAAGCAGCAGCTGGTGCTCATGCTCATCTTTTTTTAATGAGACTGTTTTAACTAAATGTTGATAAAATGTTTTGACAATCCCCTTTTTTGTAACAAGGAACAGAAACCTATCCCAAGTCCAAAAAGTAGATCATTTCTGATAATTTGCTCTTTTGTGGTCTTTAGATTCCATCATCAGCAGTGGAGATGCCGGGATCAGCAGATGTGTCTGGTCTTAATGTTCAGTTTGGAGCTCTAGACTTTGGGTCTGAGGCTAGCATTGGAACATCAGATATGGTACCGACTGAGGCGGCAAGGGAACACACGCCTGTTCAGGCCCCAGCAGCCATGCCAGTTTCTACTGCTATTCCCACGCAGCCACCTCAGAATAGCCTGTTCTCCAAGCCAGGAGCTGTGAGGTATGTGTTTGCCATGCAAGCATGTTGGTTTGTGTGAGGTATTGTGCTGTTTTTTGTTTTTGTTTTGTTTTTTTAAATCCCCATGTTCTGGATATAACACTGGCAAGCCATTCAAGACTGAGTCTTGCAGAAGGCCCAGTACTCACTGCAGGCAGGTTATCTGCTGCACTTTAAATTCCAGGGACTAAAATCACCACAGCTCTTTTTGTTTTGCAGTGTATCCCTTAGCCCTACAAACATTTAGGAAACTCGTTTTTTAAATTAAAAAAAAGTCAAACTTCAGATTCAAAAAAGTCTTGTTGTCCAAAAAAAGTTCTTTTTGTTGAAATTAAATAATTTTTTTTTATTTAGCTCCCTTTTCATGACGCCATCAGCAACCCTTTGCAACCTTGCTTACATTTATTTATTTAATGTTATTTATTTGTTTTTGGAGACCCTATACTACTTGTACATTTATATGTATCCCCCCATCCCCAAATTTCCATTTATCCTTTAAACAGTGAACACATGAGCAGCTTATCTTCTGTAACGGACCCCAACTTCCCTTCACCCTCTTTGGGCTTACCTAGTGCCACACCCTCACCCTCCCTTGGTCTCCCCAGTGCTGCTGCGCCACCCTCCTCTGCGGCCCCACCCACAGTCAGCCGGGTGGAGAGTAGCGTCCAAAGGTCCCTGCCCCCTCATCATCTCGGTTTCTCGCAGAGCAAAGATGTCCCATCGGCTCCTGGTGGGCCTCTGACGGTGAGCATAAACCTTTTCCTCTTAGGTCTCAAACAGAATAAAGATTTTGGCAACTACTTAAATGTTATTTGCCTGAGAGCTGAATGATGAACCTAAGTCTTTAAAAATGTTCTCTCTTAGAATGGCTACACTGGTATGAAGACACAGAGCACACAAGACAGTAAGTACTATTGTCAAAAATGTAAAAATGCACTCACATGGCCAATAAAGGCTGCTATAATGAACATTAATTGCTTAATGCCGAGGAGGAAATGGAAAGACACCTCTTAGTGAAAGTTGTGGTTTGATAAATACGTTTTTATAGCCACCCCATCTCCTTATTTTCTTTTCTACCCTGATTCTGTTCTATTCATTTCCTTCTCATACAGTAATTTTTTTAAAAGATAAATAAACCAAAATTTGCCTCAGATATATCTTTCTATTTTTAAACCAGGTACAGCATCATCTAGGACAGTGAAAACTGAGTCTCCCATTATGACAAGTGACAGCAGCCCTGGCCACCACATCCCTTCTCCTGCAGTTACACCTTCCCACTCAACATCAATCTCATCGCTCAGCAGGTAAAAAGCAGATCGGCTGCACTTTTATGTTTTTGCCTGGAGATGATGATGCTTACAAGCACATATCTAAATCATTTAATGTGGACATATTTTTTACTGAATCTCCCTGCTTCATGATCACACATCCAATTTGAAGCGCTTTTGCAGATTTATCAGATTTCAGCAGGCTGACAGATTCACTTTATTCTCTTTGTAGTCACACAAGCAGTACGCACTCATCTGGGTCGACTCTCTCCACGACTTCCTCCCTGACGGTAAGCCTGTATACACATCATTAGTTGCTTATTATATTTTGATTTTATAATTTTATCCTAATTCAAAAATTGTAACTAAGCTCTAGTGCTTACAAACAAACAAAAATGCGTTCTTTGCTTTTATTTTTTCAGACAAGTAACGAGGAGAGTAGCAGCGGAAGCATCCATGCCTTTTCTTCGTCATCTTCCAGCCAGGTTGTTAATCCCAATCCTTCAGCTCCCCCAGTTGTCAGTAGTTCTACCACCAATGGTCTGCATTCATCTGGAGCACCAGGACTAATTCCAAATGGCGCAAACACCACACTCTCAGCTGCTGGCAGCCGCACAGCACCCCTGCTCACCACCACCTCCGGTATGATCATGACTACTATAACATCAGGATGGAAGTTAAAACTCAAATATTTCATACCTTCTTCTTCTACTCCTTCTTGTACATTTACTATGACCTATGATGATACTGATCTGGCTGTTTTTGGACACTTAAATGAGAGTGTACTTATCTATAATAAATGGTGATGTTTATTCAATGCGTAACATGTCCTTTGTGGTGTCTTCTCCAGGTAAAGCTCCTCCCAACTTGGCCCAAGGAGTGCCACCTCTCCTGGCCAGCCAGTACATTATGGGCCCTGGTGGATTGCTCCCTGCATATCCGGTAACTTTATACCTTTATTTGACTTTATCATATATTTACTTGTTTGTATTAATCTTGATCCCAGGAATAGCAGGTTTTTCTAGAATTGTAGAAATTGAACAGTGGGGTTGAAGTTTCTCTTTATTTTATATAGCTTTTTAGTGATTTGGGAAGGTTTTGCAGCCGGTAAAGATAAGTCTTTGTAGGCATGAATGATTTTTATTAGACACTCTGACATGCTGCTAAATAACCATTGTCCTAATTTCAACAGCAGATATATGGATATGAGGACTTGCAAATGCTGCAGTCGCGTCTTCCTTTGGTGAGTCTGTTGCAGTGGTTATTGCATTCATACTGTTTGGAATTAGTAATTATGCTTCTTATTAAGGTTGTATGTAAAAAATTTTCCAACCGACTATCGGCAGTCCAATAACCGACGATAGGCGATTTGTGTATGCGCAGACTTTTTGATGGGTGGAGCAATGTAATCATGCACGGACTGATTTCTGCATTTGGACTAACTAATTGCTAAATTGCACACTGGAGGAGAAGGGGCAGAGAGAAATGGACTGTTACCTCAGCGCGGTGGTGGTAGATTGAAAAGACGATCCACTGGCTTGGTGGAAAATATCTGAAAAACGTTTCCCTTTGATGTCACACACAGTCTTCAGCACCATTGGTTGTTGTTAACCACTGGTGCACAATGCTAAAACCTGATAAACCAAACATTCTCATTTTCCTGTCAAAGAGTTTAAAGGTTTTGTTTGGAGGAAATATTTTACCTTCTCTTCTTGTTTGTTTCAATATCAATATAGCTACTTCTTGGATTATTCGTTTATTTATTTGAGATGTGCCAAATCACACAAGACTTAACTTTACATCAGATATGTTTTTTTTTGTTTTTGATGGGAAAATTCTTTTTTTTTTTTTTTTTTTTTTTTTTTTTTTTTAATTTTTAATTTTTTTTTTTTTTTTGGATCTGTTCTTTTTTTTTTTTTCTTTTCTTGG
>VUQR01011283.1:18758-31735 GCA_015108515.1 Hemichromis elongatus
CTCCGAAGTTGTGTTTGGTCTCAAACACGCGATTCACCCTGTTATTCCACTGAAGAGGCACAGGAATGCACACAGGAATGCCCCTCGGTGTGTTTGTTGACACTCGTGTGACCGCTCTGCTCTCAGATGTCGACAAAGACGTTTTGTTGGGATTCACTCATTTCTCTCCCTGGAGAAGACTCTGGGAGCTGTGAAGCTGTCACGCAGGATATCGCGATAGCAAAGACCTGAATGGAAACTGGGGGGCCCCAGTGCTCAAGGCTGTCTCGTGACCTGGGTGCTAGATTTTGATACCTAAACCAATCTCTGCTGTATCTTGTCTCCTCTTCTTTTCTCACCCAGCTGAATGGAGTACGATCAGTGGATCTGCTTTTTTAAATTGCTTTCGTCTCCATCTGAGCGGGCCGTGAGATGTTCTTGTCCTCCCGCTTGTTGTGAGACGTGGCAGCGGTGTCCATTCAGCAATAAAATTGGCTGCAATTAGTGCAATTATGCTGATTTTTACTTGTGTACCATGCAGAACAGAGTTTTCAGTGTGAACAGAGATGTCACCAGGAAACTGCTGCAAAACAAAAACCCATCAATCAACAAGGACCTTGAATGAAAGGCTTAATTCTGAACACATTCCACAATGACAGCATTCACTCAGCTTTGACTTGGGCTGTGATCTGAGGGGCATGCCATCTAGACCTTCACTGATTGAGAAATGTGACGAAATGTGCATTAAACCACTACTGGAGGAAGCCACGTCACCCTGACATACAGCAAAGCGACAGTCGAACTCACGTCCCAGGATGTAGATGAAGGCAAACCCAACTCAAGCGAACTAAACCAAGATATTTTCAAAACAATCCACATGGCAAACCATTAATCGTGATGTAAAGAATAATCAAACTGACTAAACTAAAAGAGGGATTAGGTGTCTTCTGTAAACAAGAAGAATATTTTCTTTCTGGATAAATACTATTTACATATCTGTGGTTGTTTCTCATTGGATGATGGCTGAGGTGAAGGTCATAGTTTGCTTAACTTTATGTTGGCATGTCTGTGTCAATATTGGCCAGAGAGACTGACAAAGCTTGCATTCAAAAGCAGATTTCAAGGTGCAGGAAAAACGAGCAGCATCCAAAGTATAATGAGCCATCTTGTTAACTGGTGAACTTTTCAGGGTGAAAAGTAAGGGAAAAACACCACAGCTTTTTAGATGCGATACGGGGGGCAAACAAATAAATATCTGTCAGTCAGGGAAAGCTTGCGAAATGGTCAATGGTTAGAAAACGGCACTCCCATCTGGGTCACCAGATGTAAAGTGTACACTCCTCTGTCTGTGTTTTTTTTTAGGATTAACAACCACAAAAATCACAAAATCAAGAAAACAGATATCAAAGGTAAGCTGTTGATAACATTAATCACTTTTGGGATCAGTTCTGTATCATTATCATCCCCAGTGCTGTCACAGGGACTCCAGAAAACCCTAAAACTCAGATGTTTCAAGTTTTAATGTGTTTATTTGAACAGATTTAAAAGTGTATCTACTTTCAAACATTTACTTTTTGTGATTACATTTGTTTCACCATTATTCATTTAAAGTCAGTCAAAGCCATTCATTCACTACTCTTATAAAATATAAATAAATATACAAATATCAAGCAATGAGGTGTGGCTCAAGACATTTGCACAGTACTTTACATATTTTTATTCAAACTGTTAGCTAACAATTTTAAATTCCTATGCATACTTGCAAAAAGTGTATATTATTCATACTTTTAGTGAGCTATTTTAGTAATTTCCCATATTTCCAATACTGATATTTTTAAATATTTCATCCGGTTATGTTGGCTGCCTATTTAAACTGTTCTTTTGCAAATATATTTAATCCTATGCCTATTTTAAGCAGCACTCTTCCTAATTATCTAAAACATATACCTATATAGTTCTATACTTATATATTATATTAACAATATATATACAACATAACACATATTATATACATATATATATAATATACATCCAAAACATTTTTGTAAGACGCTTATTTTTTTTTATAAAGCATTTAACGATTACTAATATTTTCAATAATTTATCCATATTTATTGGTGTCTTTCTACCGCTAAGCATACGTTTTTCTGCTCAAACCTGCTCAGGCTCCCTTAGGTAAATAGGGTTCTTTCGTTTTTTTAAAACTACTAATTGACCAATTTCTCTACCAAACCCCCAGGCTACTGCAGAAATACCCCCCGGGGTACTTGCACCGCCAGTTAGGAAAATTACCCTAAGGTACGGGTATGTTCAAAGTTTGCAGTCATTGTGTCTTTTGTCAGTCGTTTGATGACAAAATCAAAAGTAATTTAAAATAAAGTTCGACTTCTTTAATTTCCACGCGACTCTGAGGTAAACAATTCTTTCCCCGTGGGGGTGAGGGGGCTCTTGGAGGAATCCCTTGGAGCCCCCGGTTTGACCCCTCCCTGCGGCTGATCTGCGTCTGGTAGACAGGCGGGCAGCGGCGGCGGATACAAGCCGAGTATCTTTAAGACCCAGCGGAGCTCGACAGGGAAACCCCGCGGCTTGAGTTGTTTCTACTCTCCAGAGTGTCAGCTAGTTATTTGTGGGGAGGCGCTGTAGCCATTTCACCACATGAAAGCCCGATGAGCTGAACGAGCAACATCCGAGTTGTTCGTAGAGAGGCAGAAATCAGCTTTGAGGAGCTCTGCGCGCACACACGTACGCGAACTTTGCGCGCAAAAGACGCACAGCGCTCACACACTCACACTTCCTCTCTGTCCACCGTGGAAAAAGAGAGAGAAAGAGAGAGAGAGAGAGAGGGGGGAATAGAGAGAAGACGCACGAAACTTCCAACTCTCCCATGTGGAAAAGAGAGGTTTGAAGATAAGGTGTATTTTTCCCCCTCGGAGCTCCTTTCCTCTCTCTCTCTCTCTTTCTCTCTCTCAGTGCTTTTGCCGGGATATTTGTGTTTCTATGAGAGCCTCTCTCGGCGAGAAGAGAAGTTTGGTTGTTTGCCTGGTCGGCTGAGGAGGAGGAGGAGGAGGAGAAGGAGAAGAGTCTGTTTAAAAGTGGGGGGAAGATGGTCCGCAACGCCGCTTGGAGAAGAGGCTTGCTATGCGTCCTGGCGCTCTACCTCGGCTTTGCGTCCCCGCCGTGCAAAGCTCGGATTTACACCAACCATTGGGCAGTCAGGATAGCCGGGGGACCCGATGTGGCTGACCGGATAGCGGAAAAATACGGCTATAGAAACATGGGACAGGTAGGTGTCTTACTGCTTAATGATCCGTTCAAAGTTGCCTCTAATTTCTCTCTCTGTTTTCTTCAACTCTTAAAAGTGAGCTTATTATTCCCCTTTCCCGGGCGGTAAAGTTGCGCGATTAAACCTCAAAGTCTAAAGTCCAAACCTGAGCCAACTCGGCTTCTTTCAACTCTGAATCAGACCAGGAAAGGAGAAGTTTTAAGGAACAAAGAAAGTAGATCAGCTGCAGGATGGCACAACAGGTGCCTCTTCACAGTGTTTCCACTGAAGTCTCATGTGCTTGGTCGTTTTGGCACCCAAGTGACGGCTAGCGGTGCTGTTTGGTTTATGAGCTTGGAAGTGACTTCTATTATTGCTCTCTCTCTCTCTCTCTCTGTCATTTAAGATTTCAGTCAAAAGTCCCCCCTATGTGAGCCAAGCACTATTTTATACAGTAACATGTTCTTTCCAGTCTGCTCCTGTTAAACGGGGCGATCTCTTTCCACAGTTTTGGGAGATCCAAGATGTTTTTTTTCTTTTTCTTTTTTTCTTTAATTCCCCATACTGTACATAATTCCACTGTTCAAGGCCCTGCAATATCGATTAAATCAGCCGCGTCAGGCCAAAAACAGGTGCCATTGCTTAACATGGCCTAAACGAACTCCTGGACCCATCTGGTGGAGAACAACATACAGGCACAGGCACTGGATTCAGATGTGTCTGATTCTTTCTTTCATGTGTCATTTTATTGATAAACACCAGTCTGCACTTGTCAAAGATGAGGAATTTATCTGTTAGCTTTGTCCAAATGTGGTTTTAGGAAATGTTTTTTTTTTTTTTTAAAAGTGCAAAGTGCTTCTTTTTTCTTTTTTGACAAAAGAGAGACTGCACACAAATGTAGACCTCACACACACATGACTGAACTACATGGGCAGTTCAAGCCTGCACTTGCCAGCGGCCGACATGAAGACAGCATGGAACAGAGGGGGCATTCTGACAGGTTGTTGTGGGGTAGCCCAGTCAACAGCTATTGAACCTCCACCCCTCCACCTTATCCAGCCTGCCCACCCACTATACACCCCAGAGAGCAGGCCTTAATGGCCTCGTTTATCCCCTCTCTTTGACGGGAACTAATGTGCCCCCCCCTTTCCATACCACCCCCATAGGAATTTTCCTGTGGAGTGGAGTGTCGCTTCCAACCCCCACCATTCGCCCTAATTTCCATCTCAATACGGAAAGGCTCATTGGACTTTGACACCTCATACACAAGTTTTTACTTCACTTCCTGGTTTGGGGGGTCAGCCGAAAGCCGCTCCCATGGGAGCGATAGCAACACACTTTTGGTTGCCTAATGTGAACTCTGAACCCCCCCAATGATATCAGTGCAACACTGATGAATGTGCACAATGAACTTTAGCTGCCAAGCATTTGTAAATCTTAATAAAATTTCTGGGGCTAGTAATGAAATAATTCTGGGAATAGCCGCTAAATGAGATGGAGTTTAAAGTTGTGAGGGGGAAAACAAAAGAAAACGGTGTGGCAGACAATATGGTCTTCTTCACAGGGTTGGAAAGAGGAGCACAGACAAAGATAACCACACACTGGGAGATGGGAGAAGGAGGGAGTGAAAGAAGGGACGATAGATGGACGGATGGATGAAAAGAGTTGGCATGGAGAGAGGGAGCACCTCGTTGGGGAATTCTGGGTAATCCTCTTAACCATGGAGCCCCCTTCCCAGACTAAGACACTGGCCCAAATTGAGTCTAAATCAGCTGACAAGGCCTCAGATGTGGATCTCTGTTGAAACTGCTGTTTTGTTTTTTGTTTTGTTTTGGTTTTTGAGGAGATGGGAGAGCCTGTAAGAGCCACTGGTCATGATCTAAAGATGGGCATGTGCAGGAAGTGTGTGAATCACTAACGATGTGTTAGATATCGTGTGCAGTTTGTAGTATTTGTTAAAGGCATCAGGCCAGTGGGGCATTGTTACTCTAGAGGTAACTGAACAAGTGCAATGTCTAGAGTAACAGTTAGGGGTCCTTCATTTTTGACAAAGCTAATAATCCAAACACATGAAACGATCAGCTTTTTATTTTAGAAAATTATTGATTTGATTATTGAACACTGTCCTCGATCTCACTTTGTCCGAGGAGCTGTGATAAAGCTGGAGCATTTGTACTGCAAAGCAAGAAGATGTCAAAGTACCCCGTACGTCTTTGTCCTGTTATGAGACATTAGTCTTACAGGTTTGAAACACAAAGGTCCAAAGGGAAAACCTTCTGGCATTTCTTGGAACTATTGTTCATGAAATAAAGATGATATGGAGATTTATTACTTCTAGTGAAAAAGGTCTGGAGAATTAAGACATCATGAATCAATGATGAGGTGTTTTTTCTGCACGACTGAGTTGTGTAATTCCCAACAGTTAAGGAGAAGTTGTGATTCACTTTTCTAGTATTTCGATAAAATCTTAGTCTACCATAATGTGCCTGCCCATATGATCACACAGTCATACCTAAAGCAACAAGGGAAGCCATATTTGTAGGCTTAGCTGTTTTTTTTTCAAGTTAAGATCGAGTGGTTAAGAAAACGCACGCTGAAGAGTAGATGTTATACTGAAAGTCATGGATTTATTGGCACTTTCTTTTCTCTCATTTTATCAATCTTTAATTTGGAGTGTGTGTCTGTAAATGAGTCGAAAGCTGATCTGATGGGCTCTGTGGCAGTGGATGGATCAGTGACACGCCACAGGACCCTTGGCAGCCATGACAGTTTGATCATCTGAGGGATTGTTTGGTCTTTATCAATTATTAAAATTAATCACCGACCAGCAGCTTGACATCTATCGTTGTCTGTCTGTGGATCCTCTGTCACTCAAAATCTTTATGTGTGTGTATCTGTAAATTTGTCCTGCCTTTGTCTGTCTCTCACTATTTGTCCTTTATCTGACATATTTAAAAGCCTAAACGTGGTTTCTTTATAATATCTGGAAAAATCAAATACTAACATAGAAAAATTTGATTGTAATGTAAGAAAGTGAACTTTTTATTATTTTTTTAATTTTAATTTTTGTAGAAAAATGTTTTGAAGTGCTTTAAAGCTACAGTGGTTTTCAGCCTTTTTATTGATGACAGGTCCTTATTCTTTCTGCAGCACTGCAGCAATTGTGCAGCCGTAAAGAGCCATAAAGAGTTATAAAGATCTATTTTAAACAACAAAAATAATAAAGAGCCCTAAAATAATGACTATGGCTCACTGATATATCCTTTTCACAAGTTCCACTTAGTTTCCTTTTTATTTGTTTTCTATGAAAACAACTGTTAGTGGTGCTGTAAAGTGCTGCGTCCAAAGCTTGAACCTCTCATGTAGTAGCTATAAGAACAGCAACAACGAGAAATTCACCAATGACTTGCTGATATTGTCCAAATTGGTTTTCGTTACGTAAAGATAACCCCCAACTTTTGTTACCTCCGCCACTGCTAACATTTGCTTTTCAAACCAACCATTGTGTCCTGGTTCTCTGATAATATGGTCCCGCTCTCAGCAGGGATGTAATCTACTGTGAGAACATGGCGAGACCTGAGCTTCGAGTTTAGAAAACTGTGAGCAGCATTGAAAATTAAGCTCACTTTTTAGGAGACTATTGCAGAGAAAAGGATGGTGGTGATGAATACGATTAAGTCTGCTTGTGTGTTTTGCAGATTGGGGATCTTAGAGACCACTATCACTTCTTCCATAGTCGGACTATTAAGAGGTCGACTTTGTCCAGCCGTGGTCGCCATAATTTTATCTCCATGGAGCCTAAGGTAAGTCTGTTGTGCTGTTTATGAAAGTATATTTCTTTTGCACTGAAATGATACTGTAGGTAGTTTTATGTTATCTTAATTCAAGGTCCTTTTCCTGGATACCTTGTGGTGTTCATATCTGTACAAAGTTCACTCACTTGTGATGGAGATTACTGATTATCATCAGGTGACTCAACTGAACAAACTCCATCCGCCGATGAAGATCATGAGGTTCTGTTTGCAGTTCTGGAAAAAGCAAGTGGACCTTGAGTTAAGATGGTTTTAACTGATAAGTTAAATATTAACTTTTAGCATGCACTGAGGACCTTTTGTCAGAATTGAACGTTTTCAGTAAATTTTTCATATACTTTTTACGAGGGCTGTCATCTCATCCTGCAGTTGTACGTCCTGTGAACCAGCAGGTGAATAATGATGAAACAGGCCTGTTCCGCTACATTTAGTTCGGATTTGATGAAGAGGTTTAAGGAGGAGATAAAAGAAGATAAAAATATAATTTTCCTTGAAATAAAATTGTCATCAGTGTTGACAGTGGTTGATTCACTGTACTCCAAAATGTATCCAATATAAACCTACCAGATACTTTCCTGGATACAACATACCAGTACTGGGATGGACCCCCTGTTTCAATGAGGTGCTGGAACCATTTCTCACAGATTTCAGTCCATGTGAAAATGATAGCAGCACCTCATTGAAACAGGGGGTCGCATAGTTGGTGTAGATCTGTCAGCTGCACATCCATGATGTGAATCTCCTGTTTCTCCACATCCCAAAGGTGCTCTACTGGACTGAGATCCCGTAGATTACTCAAGAAAGTAGTTTAAGATGATCTGAGATTTGTGACATAGTGAGCAAGAATGGTAGGATGTGTGGTGTTTATGTGTAATGGGAACAACCATCGTTGAGGGAGGGGTCTATAACGGTACATCTTTCACCATTTTACGATGGTGTGATTGTACTTCTCTGTGAATAGTACTCGTAGCCTTTTACAGTTTGGATATCAATGATTATAAAACTGAGCTGACGACTCACTGTTAAGCAGTTGTCCTGGGGGAAGCCAGCAGTGAGCTGAAGAAGTTGCTTGGATAAGCAGGGAAACATTTCTTCCACTGAAAACTCTGCTTCCAGATGAACAAAAGCAACTTTCTGGGATTTCCTTTCCTGGATTATTGAGCACGCCTCAAGCTGTTAAGCAGGTAATCTAAACCATGCTTGGATGCAGTAAATTGTGAGTTAAGGTGTATCTAATAAAGTGTCCAGCAAGAATGTGTGCATACATATAGCTACCATGTGGTCACTTGTCAGTGACCTGGGGTCAGACTGTAGCTCTAGTAAATCCAAATTCAGAGAAATCCTAAACTTTTCCTTCAAAGCATTGAAATCCCACTGAAGCCACAGCTGCTTTGTGTTTTCCTGATGATAAACCGATAGTTTATCTCCATCTCAGCCAGTGGAACCTGGTTGTGGCAGATCAGATGCTACAACTCTCCTACAGAAATAGTCACGGACAAAACAACATTTTTCCATAGTGGTTGTGGATCACAATAACACAGCGTGACATAATCATAAATCAGGATATTTTATCTTCATTATGAGGTTTGTCTTTTGGTTTCACATCATTGCGTGCAGGATTTCTTTTGTAACTATAAAATACAGTCTTAGTAAACTAAACAACATGCTTCTTGTTGTTGTCGTCAACTGAGAGAAAACTTTCCGTTTGAACAAGAGTTTGATCTAAATCGCTGTCAGTGCTCTTCTCATCACTTCAGCAGGTCAACAAACCCTGACCGAATTACACACGAGGCCTCCACATCACAGCACTCTGAGCTTTATCAAAACACGAGGGACAAATGACTAAATCAAACCTGTTGATTGTTTACACGATTGTACACTGGTCTGCTCCTCTGGTATCTTGTATATGTTTACAGTAGATTTAAAAAAGCCTTTGAAGTAAAAGACCGTTTGACTCGTTCGAGACATGTGAAACCTCATTTCACATTTTGCATATTTTTGTCATCTTAGTACTTGACTCAGACTTGTTGATGTCTGCCTGTTTCATGAAGCGGGTCACTTTCTTGAACAGGCTGGGACTTGATCCTGAGAAAACAGGGCAGAGATGCCTCTTACAGCGTTTACATACAGGAGCGTTGATGTTGCGTGCGTATTCTGAACGGCTCATCAGACTCATAAATACATGTCCACTACTGAAGAATGATAGTGATGGATCAGTGTGATTACTGGAAGACGGGATGAAATGGGAAGAGGAGAAAAGAAAGAAAAGGGGCCGTCTGTCACCTTCTTTTACCCACTTATCTGTTATTCTGTTTCTATTCAGTTTCCTTTCTCTGTATTTTTGGCCCACTCAGCTGTTTTTTGTTCACCTGCTGTCGTCACCTGTCAAGAGCTCCCTCTTCCCTCTTTTCTCGCCGTTGCTATCTGTGCACTTGTCCCCCTCCCTCTGTTGTCGGTTCTCTTGCCCTCTTGGGCCTGACACTGTGCCACACTGGAGGAAGGTTTGTGTCCGGATGCCAGCTGGCCGGGAGACTGAGAGATTTTAAAAAAAGACTAGATTAGAGGGAAGAGGTTAAATGACAGAAAACAGAAGACTGCCTATTAGAACGCACGGAAGAAGGAGAAGGATGCATTGGAGGCACAGAATAAATGAAACATGGAGAGAAATAGAGCTGTCATGGTTTCCCTTGCTGACTGGCTGTCCTTTTTGCAGACCTGTCTGCGAGGTTTGGGATCAACCTGACAGCCAGTTTGGCAGCAGTTCAGTCTGGCATTCTGCTAATGATGTTTTGCAATCAGGTTTTGTAATAATGACAACCGTGTGTTTTTTTGTGTGTGAGTGAGTCAGAGGGGTGTAGCGATGCCGTGAATGGCGCACCCTACCATCTACAGTAGATTCTGGCACGCATGTTACCATGGTGATGAGGCACAGCACAGATTACCACTTTATGGCACCCGCCTAACTGCAGTGTCACTTGCCTCTCAGGTCAAAGACTGCTTATTTTTCCAGGCTGTGAGAGGGCGTGTGTCGTCACCTTGACCCTTTAACAAGGGTAAATAGGGTTCATGAAACAGATTCTACGCAGACATAGTATTTGCGGTAATGCAAGATTCCTGACTTTCCTCTGGAGTCCATGTAGTATTGATGAATCACATTTGAGCAGCTTTTGACTGCATGGAGGTAAACAATCCAAAAAAAATGGAACACTGAAATGCAATCTTGAAGCTGTTGGCCCCTGATGCCACGTAGCTTTTTAAAATCGATCGACAGTCATAAACAATGACAAGTGGACTTAAGAGGAAGTGTTGTCCCAGATATCTGCTGGCTACAAAGGAAGCCCTGAAATATTGGCTCTGTCTACAGAGGCTAAAGCATCAGGGGGTTGCCGATGGGATCCCAAATTGAGTTTAGTTCAGCTTGGCACATTTCCTATAAATGTGGCTGCTGTGGCTGTAGCCGCTGTAGTCATTTTGGACTCCCAGGATGTTGAAATCTAGGAAAACCTAGAAAGAAAGTATTTCAAGACAAGCTATTTGGAAACATTTTAAAAGATTCTCGATGAAATGATTTGTTAAAGGTTTTGCATCTTCTGATTTCTGTCTGGAGTGTGACACAGTTTACATGCACGAGGACGTAGACGGCTGTCAGTGCTGTCACAGGGGAGAGGCTGCGCCATGCTGTTTCTGTGAAAATATGCATGACTGCATTGTTGTTTTTGAACAATACTTTTGGCTTATTTATTAACCTTTTATTTGTTCCCTGTAAGCTGTCATTGTAATTTCACATAAAAGTAGGTCAAAGAAAACTTTTGACCATATGCTGTTTTGGTGCTAGTGGCAGATGCGATGCATGCCGTAAGTTCTTTGTCTTACCGCATAGAGAGGTCACAGTCTTTATTCTCTTTCATGCCCCTAAATATCAACAAGGGGAAAAAATATTGACAGGAGCCACAAGTGTAATTGTTGTAGTTGCACAGCTGGAATCTGTTAGTCGTGTGTGGACGTATCTATTTTTCAAGCCTTAACAGGCTCTGCTCTCTTCTGCAGACGTTTTCCTCCTCAGCTGGTTGTGGAGCATCTGAAGTTTAGTGCAGGTCAATAAGCCCTCTTTCTGAGTAGTTATTTAGCCTGATCTGCCTTTTGCCTCTCTCGACTGCCTCTTCTCCAATCCCTGTACTTTAATTCAAATAAGCAAAGTAGAGAACAAGAGTAAAAATAACTTCAACTTTGGAAAAGAAAATATCCCAACACCACCAAAAACCCTGAACTGTTGATGCCAGGCAGGATGGATCCATGCTTTCATGTTGTTCGTGCCACATTCTTGCCCTTAACATCTGAATGTCTTAGCAGAACTGGAGACTTATCAGATCAGGCAAAATTTTTCAAATCTTCTGTTGTGGAATCTGATATCCTCTTATTAGCTTTTGTGACTCGACAGGAGTGGCACCCAGTATCTTCTGCTGCTGTAACCCGCCTTTCTTCCCAATTCTGATGTTTGGTTTGACCTTCAGCAGGTGGTCTTGACCATGTCTGTATATCCCTAAATGCACTGAGGTGCCATGCCATTTTGCTCAGCAGCTTAACAAGTGTACCTAATTAAGTGGCTGTCTATATGAGCTCTTATTTTTGCATTAAGCCGTACTCGGCATGCACCTTGCTCAGCTCTGCTGATGCATGCTCGTGAGTCATTCATGCTGGGAGTTCCAAGAGAGTTTGGACAGCCGCAGTCTTTTCTCTTTTTCTTTTTTTTTTGTTCAATCCCACTTAGTCTGCTTTGCCTGAAATCTATTTCCAGCCATTTCAAGTTTACTGTAAACAACAATTACAGCACGGCAGTGGTTGTTTTCTCCTTTTGTAGTGTCCTTTTGATGTGTGCGCAGAGATTAGTAGGGAGAAACAACTCCCGAACGCCTTCTAGCTGAAGGAGCATGGTGCTTCCAGCCGGTTTCACTTAGAAAGGCTCTTGTTTACTTGAAGACATCTATTCAGACATGTGCATGAAAACTGAGAGCCAGGTGTGGTTTGCAGCTGAATCCTCACTGGGATAGACTAAAATGCAAAATGGTTGTGACAACAAAATTAAATTTGAATGTTTTATTGCTCTGCCACATCAGGAAAACGATTTACTACATAGTAAAACTACCTAAATGAGCTCATATCTACTTATTACACAGTTAAACAGTTAAAATATGCTTTTTTTCCCTTTTGGCTCACAGAATCTTTTCCTTCACCACACAGATGCCTTCAGAGCTTGCTGTATTCATAAATATGCGGAAGACAAGGATGCTCATTGCATTGGGGAGACAACACAGCTAGTGTCTGGACCTCAGTTATAATGTGCATCGCCTTAGATTTTATCAGACTCTACTTAGTCCCAAGTACAAATTTCCATTAGGCCGAGAATCCTGAATTTTTTCGCTCAAATTTGTTTAAAAAATGAACCATTAAAGAGTCGAAGCTTTGAGACAAGCCCCCACAGCTGGCCGTAATGGCCCATGCTGCTTGTGATGGCAGGGTTTGGGCCGAGTTTCTGAAATACCCCAGAGAGAGGACAAGAACTGGTTTCTCATGTTACTGCAAGGTTTTCACTGGGTGTTCTGCTCACTAGCCATTGGCTTTTTTTTTTTTTTTTGCCTGGAGCTCTAACATCGTCACACAAACAGCAGTAAAAGTGGATCAATTTGTTCCCATTTGTTCTATTGAAGTGAACTCTTCCCCAGTTTCCCCTGGTTACTGACCCAGCCAGCTAGAGCCACCTGCAAACCCTTACACAGAGTGAATGAGAGTGAGAGCGAGGGAGGGAGGGAGGTTGGAAGGGGGTTGGAGTGGGAATGAGAGAGAGACAGAGACAGGCCATCTGAGAGAGAAATGGGCACCTGCAGAGAAGAAGACTGAAAAATGCAGCAAAGGAGTGATGACTGGGG
>VUQR01011283.1:31755-42946 GCA_015108515.1 Hemichromis elongatus
TTAGGAACAGGAGTCAGACTGGAAGAAAAGGGAGGGTGACAGAAGTACAGGTGCTACCAGATCATTCCTCTGCTACACCAGGCTGCAGTTAAATGAATGGAAGAGGCCGTCATACCCCAGAGCCAGCCAGTGAGTTGGCACTGACACAATGGCAGTGATACATGGGGAAGTTTTAGAGGCAATAATACAGGGCAATATTGGCTTTGTTTGGATAGGGCCTCGCATTCATGACACAATTGATGCGGATAACTGCAGGCTGCTATCAGTGAGTGATTTTTAGCAAGCACAATATAGGATGATATTATTCTTACCGGCTTCAAAAAAAGTGCTACATAGGCCGTTATCTGCCTCTGGTAATCCAGGAAAAGAGAAGCTAAACATCTATTTTTAATTTAAAAAATTCTAATCCTAATAAATAAATGCAACATCAACTGTAGCACCAGCAGTGTAATGTTTAAACATTTATCATAAAATAGGTTGTGGAAGAGTTAAACACGCACATTATACATTATACAAAGCACAGTTTGTGAAATGATCTCGATCCACCGTGTCGACTCTTGTTTCTGAACATGACAACATGAAAGTCCCAAGTCTTTAGTCCCCGAACCCCATTTTTCACCTGACTGATCATAATTCTTTGCGTCCATGTACATGAAATGAATATTTTCCACTTTTAAAAGGCAGCTGGAGGCGTTGATGGTGCACTTGGTCATTTCACTGTTCCAAAGACACAAGTTAAAGCTGTAACACCTCACAGATATTTAGACACTGTAGGGTCTATGCTTACTTATAGACTATAGTTATTATACTTACTTTATATTTGGTTACTTGGTTAAGTTTATGCTTAAGTTTAAGTTTAAGAACAATTTGGTTTTGGTTAGGAATTAAAGCACCATGATTTTTTTATTTTTTTTATTGCAATGGTGGCGCATCCCCGTTCTTACTCGGCTAGATTTGTGCTGGAGACACAAAATACACTCCCTGTTGAAATGCATTAATCACAAATTTGTGCTGACTGTTCCAAAAAAAATGTCAGTTCTTCTCCATGTACACAAACAAGTGATTCATTTTTCATAAAGGATTCATGTTTTTCTTGAAGACCAGGCTTTTTTTTTTTGTTGCTCCACAAAAATAGAAGTAAATGCTATAAATGACTGAGGATGAATGGATGGGTGCCATCAGCCTTGAAATAATGATGTCACTTTTGGCATTTCCACCTCTGGACCTTTTCGCTGAGCCTTCTTCCTTGGGATGTAAAGAATCTATGTACAAATGTCTGCGATCTCATGTTGACATATAGCACCCCACAGCCAGCACGCTGCCACCCACTGAGCTCTTATTTTGTTAATAATGCAGGCATAGATATGACTCAGAGACACTGAAAGTAAGGCACATGATTTATGTTACAGACCCTGCATTGTAATGCTGCAGGGACACTACTATGTTAGCAAAGCTGTGTTGAAATACACGGAGCATTTATTTATTTATTTTAAAAAACAGTTTCTAATATAATTTTTTCTATTTTTTGTGTCGGTGTGAGCAGCAGAGTGTAAATGGAAGATGGTACAAGGATATGCTCATGGTGTTCGTGCTGTCTGATGAAAGCTGTAATCTTTACAGCCTGGGTTACTTTTTTAAATCTGGAGATGCATTAGGATTCAAAAGTTGAACCTTTTTCACTATCTAGTCATGATGGAGGGATATACAAGGTTGCATTCGTGTTGATGTTGTTGGTCAGAGTATGCTTAAATAATCTTTTGGTTTCAGAAATATTTTTGAATCATCGTAGCCTTCACAAAGAGGAAAAAAGTTCACCTTTGTCAATAAAATGTGTGAAAATTTTAAACCCCAGTTTGCAAAAATGCCTCGTCTAGATTAATCTGCAAAGAAGTAGTATGGCTTGTGCTTCAGCTGAGCCTTTTTCATTCACCACACTAAGCTTTTAGGTAGTAAACAATACCAAATCCCAAGAGGTTGAAGGTTTTAGTGGGAGGATTTGCGGGTACACACGGGGCGGACCTCCTTGGAATTTGCCAAGTTGCGGACAAGAGCAGTTAAGAGTTACACTGCTGATCAAAGATTGTGGTTGATGGTATGCTAATGTATGCAAATTGTAATGATACACCAGTGGTTTTGCGCAGACACACTCACGCACAATTCTTGATGACAGTGTTGTTTTGAGGCTAATGGGCTGTGTAAACGGTTGCTTTGAAGCTGATGGTCCTGATAGAAGTTAGAGTGAAATGAGCTGAGACCTTGGCAGACGGGAGAAGCATCATGCTAAAGTAAAATATCTCACAGGGTTAAAAAAAACAAAAACCCATCCATTTCTACACTTTATCTTTCTCTGTGCGCCGGTTTGCCATTTCGTTTTTCTTTCCTATCTTTTTTTTTTTCCTTATAGGGAAGTCATTTATTGAATTACATCATTTGCAATTTATTCCTTTCCCTCCTTCACAATTTCTAAAGAGGTACATACTCGAGTTATTAAATCTGTTATTTATAAACTCAATTATCCTCCCTTCACTTGCTGTCTTTTGGTCTCTCTTCCTATTTGTTTTTCCCTTCCCTTCCAGCTCGCTCTCTTTCTCTCTCTTTTTTTTTATATTATTGACTCTCCCGGGACTCGTTCTCTTCAGCTCTTTATCGCCTCTCCTCTCGTCTTATCTTGTCTTGTTGCCTCGCTCTCAAACTCTCCGGAGAGAGCCTGGCAGATTGTTTCAGTGCATGAGACCAGATAATCACTCTGCAGTCATTATGTCAGCTATTCTCTTCTTTTCTCTCACTCTCTCTACTCCTCCTCCTCTTCATCCTCCTCCTGTCTGCTGGAGATCTATTGATGAGGAGAAATGCTTTGTCTTTTACAGTCGGACATAGCTCAATAAAGCCTCAGATTTCTGAGACTGTCAGGGCAGAGCGGCAAAACAAAAACACTCGCGGTGTGAAAATTATTCCATTGATTATCTGCTGTCTATACATCGTGGATACAGCTAGAAACGGAAGCTGCTGTGACGAGCGTCTCAGAAGGATTACACACTTTTGAAAACGCTGTATAAAGAAAAGCTACCTCGACATTTCATGCCAATGTGCGCAGTTCCCCTGTCTCCATAAACTGTTGCACAATCGTGTTTAGGTGCAAACTCGGTCCCAGAGAATCCTGGATCATTTATCAGACAAATGTTTACATTTCAGAAAGAACTGCTCTGTGTTGTGGCAGTCGCATACCTGCTAATATGTCAGATTCTGTGTTAACATCGCTGGGTCCGCGTAAACCTCTGATCGGGCCTTTTCAGACAGATGAAGTCTTCTAGACTAAACACAAGGTTTGAGGGATTTTAGGAGGAGCTGACCGGGGCGGTGCGAGCGGGTCCAGCCGTCTTGTTCGGATCCAGGCAGCGCTGATTTTGAAATCGGAAAATTCCGCCTCAAAGTCTGAACGAGGCTCCTGCCAAGGAATGCCTCTGCGCCTTGAACGAGCCCATAACATTTGAGAGATTGATGTTACCTGAGAGGCCTTCACTGCATATGTGTGCGTCCTTTTTTAAATTTTTTTTTACATTTTCCGTAAGGGAGAAGTGAACTGATGAGCCCTGAGTAACACTGACATGGTTAAAATCTCTCTTAAGATATGAATCATGACTTTGTGAGTCTTCCAGATGTATAGTATGCTTTTTTTTTTTTGTCTGGCTTGTAGTGACTTGTCGTACTTTAGCAGTCTTCATTTGTTCACCTTTTACCACTTTTAAAAGGGGAGACAGCACATAAAACCTTGTTACACTTATTTATAGGCAGTCCATTGGGATGAAACGACTTTAAGGCTGAGCACTGAAAGAAAAATTGTCCCCTAAAGCAGCGCCTCTTTCTAGAGTAAATACTAAATAATCTAGACTCACTAAATTCTTTTCTGTCTTGCTTGGTTGGTACAACAGTATAATATAGTTTAGTCTCTGTAGGTGGTTTCTTTGTTTTACCTCTGTGTTCATCACATAAGGCAAATAAGAGCAAACATAGAGAATTAATTTGCAATTTTTCAGTTTTAAATCCTCCTTAAATGGTGTCCCATCTTCAGTATTCAGTTCATTGGAACTTCACCTGGTTGTTGCTCCTCTGTTATTATTCTAAGCCTCCTCAGTTTCTTCTATCGCCTGTCTCTTTGTGTGTTTCAGGTGGAGTGGATACAGCAGCAGGTGGTGAAAAGGAGGATCAAGAGGGATTTCAAACAGGCCCCGCCCCCTTTGCTGACAGGCCCAGCCCACAGCAGCCCAGCCCAAAACAACATATTCTATAATGACGCCAAGTGGAACAGTATGTGGTATATTGTAAGTCCAGTGTATATTTATACCAGGGTTCCTCTCTGTTTACTCCAGACAGAAGAATATAACAAGGGCTGCAGCCCATGAACTCAGTGTATGCAGCACTCATCTAGTCTGCTCGGAGGATTGCATCCTGTTCTTTGCCCACATTTATCCAGTTTGTGGGTCAAAGGTCAGGTTAGGTCACGGCATTGTCCTGATTACTGCAGTTGAGCTGAGGGATTTGTGTGTGCGTGTTTGTATGTCTGTTATACTAAATAACAGACATACATACATGTAGGATTTTTTCCCTTATAGAGAAATGCTTATGATGTTTCAGAGAAATGAGAATTATAACAGCTATTTTTTAATCATTAAAAAAGTGATTGCTTTTACAAAAATATAACGGGGCTTTGATGAGAACTATTAGGGAACAATTGTACATTTTGGCTTCTGCTTCGTCATTCCACTCTGAGCCTTGAAAATCCCAGTATTAATGATGAAATTGAGCTTTTATCTGAACTCTTATTGAAACAAGTAATTTGAGGGTCAAGGTTCTTTGTTTATTTGTTAGTATTTGTCACAGAACATGTTTCTGAGGGGGGTGGAAATACTTTTGTAGTCTCTTTTCTTTTACGTTGCACAGCTTTGCTGGCATATCACTACTGTTTGCAAACACCCTAAGATCATTGCTCTTAAGTTATGTTTGTGTGTGCGACTGAGTGTTCCCAGCTCTGTCAATTGTTAACTCTGTGTAGATAACCGCTGATACTTTGACCAGAGGTTTCATATATTTTTCAGACTTTCAGAACTTCATGTGTGTTAACAACCTGGGATGGAAAACAAGCTTCCTCCCGTCATTCCAATCATAGTGACCTTACGCAGCCTGACAGTTCTGTCTAGATGTATAGTTTGTATTTAATCTAACTGCAGTGTAATATTACACCATTAATTGTTAGAAATAACTCGAATTTTATTAAACTGTGTGAGAGGAATAGCAAAGTGCTTCTAATCGATAAATGAACTGTGTGAAGGAGTAATTTGGGGTTAAACATTACACATCTAAATGTCACTTTAACCTTTAGAAAATAAACTATAGTTTAGGACACATACCTCTGAATAAGATTTGCTGTGAACAACATTGAAATGCTAGCATTACACTTGGCAATAGTGACCATGTAGCTGTTTTTAATGAAGATGGTGCGGGAGACAGGACTAAAAAAAAATCCTGTCTGTGCAAGATGAGATGATATCTGTGGAGAGCTGACGCCTGCCTCCTGAATTGTCGCGCTCCAGTAGAAGCAGAGTGAGTGAAAGCAGAGGCACATCTGCCCATGTTATCGATCTACTGCTGACAGTTTGGGAGAGATTGGTGAATATTTGTGAACTAGGCGATGTTGTTTTTAGTTGCAGATCGCACACTGCTCCAGTGGTGCAGATGATGCATTTTAGCTTAATTGGCGATTTTAAATTGGCTGCAGGTGTGAATGTGAGTTATTGTCTGTCTCTCTGTGTTAGCCCTATAATGTCCTGTGCTGCCATTTAGCCCTGCGTCGTGCCTGCAGCCTCGAATTGGATAAAGGTTTAAGAAATTTGGTGGATGGCTTTGGTAGCTGGAATTCCAAATTATCCGTCAGTCACACATCATGATCCAGGATAATAATTTAGGATTGGCGATTGAAGTCCCTTTAAGGATTTAAAGTGTAAAGTGACTTATTGTAGGATAATAACTGAATGTGTGTGTTTGTGTATGTATATATATTGCAAGGATATATAAAGCAAGAGTGCAGTTGACATCATAGCTAACAAAAGGACCAAAGTGGGAAAGAAAATAAGTTTACGTGGGTAATCGCCATGAACAAAAACTGTTTATCTTTTATTTTAAACATAGTTTTGAAACGAAACAAAAAAAAGACTCAACTTTCAGGTGTGCAGAAGCTCCTCTCTGTTATGAGGTTGATGTCATTGTTTTATTTTTTTTCCACTGTCAAAAAGCACGCCAGCATTGACAAAGGGAATTAGTAAGCCTGGAGGCATATGATTCCAGTCATTTGGACAATTTGGAAAGTGTTCTCAGTTGGAGCTGGTTCTGGATTCCCATCCCTGTTCTTGGCACTCCATTCCCAATGACATCATACAGGTCCTAAATGGCAGCAAGTAATGACTGGTTGGTGATCAGTGTATAGTTGCAGCTTGAGTTTACTGTTTCTAAAGGTTGAAATGCACTGTGTGAGGTATTTTTCAAAAAAGCTGGGCTTTAACTCGATTGGAGTTGTTGAAGTAAAATCATTCCCCTCTGAGTGAAACCATAACTCTCTTGCATGCTCCAAGTTAAGAGAAAGTCCCATGGGCACGCTCATAACTGGTAACTCCTAAGCTGAACATCTGCGAGAACATGACGGAGTTCCTAAACTCACACCTCATATGTTCATCCCCACCTGCTCTCTTCTCACCCTCTTCTCACCCTCTGCTTCCATCTCTGCAGCACTGCAACGATGATGTCCATAATTGCCAGTCGGATATGAACATCATGGGAGCGTGGAAGAGGGGCTACACGGGTAAAGACGTGGTGGTGACCATATTAGATGATGGGATCGAGAGGAACCACCCCGACCTCTATCAGAACTACGTGAGTGTGTATGTATGCGCGTGTAGGGCGGTCATGAGTGGCAGTGTGTGCGCATATTGGCTTTGAGTGTCGCAAGTGAGGATTGGAAGTGTATAAATTCAAATGTAAGTGCCTCTGCATGTGTTTGCATTAATGGCTATGAGGCTGCCTCATTCAGGATTAGCAAGTCACATATTCAACACAATACACTGATTAATACATATCAAAGCAGTGCCTTTTTCTATGCAGGATATTATAATTTCAATTTGCAGGGGAAAAAAATTATGATAAGCATGACAGCAGTTATGCTGTGTGTACATGTTTATCTCTCTGTGGGCTCATACATTACTGCGTGTGCATGCTGAGGTATGTCTACCTAAGACCAAGAGCTGATAGTTGAACTAACTTGTTGGCCTGAGGCAGCAGGTAAAGACATCAATCAGCTGCTCAGATGAAATGATTCACACCCTGTTTGCGCTGCTGTTATTAGCTACTCTTAATGCTTAGATTTGTTTATGCCGAAGGGCGAGTGGTGCCACAGATTGCGTTAGCTCTGATTGCATTCGATTTACAAAACTGTTGTGAGTCGTGTTGATGTGAAGTGTTCGATTGGGTTAGAGAAGCTTTTTGGCGATCTACAAGCCAGTTATACACACACATAGTAACAGACAGTGTTGGATCTACTCTACTAATGAATTAACTTGTTTGCTTGATATTTCACCGTTGTGTGTGCGTTAAAGCCATCATTCTGATGTTTTGTTATACTTGTGTTGACCTCCGTTTCTCCTCCAGGACCCTCAGGCAAGCTATGATGTCAACAGCAACGATGTGGATCCAATGCCTCGATATGACGCGACCAACGAGAACAAGTAAGGAAAATAAATAAGCAAATCTACCCCATAACGGAAAGAGCAGGAAATTTAATTTTATCTGTAACAGGGTTTGAGAAAATAAGCATGTGGCTTCACTGTTTTGTTTTTGCAAAAAGCTCTTTGGGATAATTTTTTTTCTTGATTGATTTTTACAGCAAGCTCTCTCTCTCTTCAATATGTATTTGCCGAGTCTTGACTTTGTTGTGGCAAAATGAGTTATATTAGCATATTTGTCTTAATGCATGCTTAATCGGTCAGGTAAGAAAATCCTGAAAAGTTGATTCTGTTTATCTGGACGTAGCGTTTTCAGTTGGAGAAATGTTTCATCACTCATCCAAGTGACTTCTTCAGTCTCAGCTAAATTGCAGGTTTCCTCAATCTTATAAACGGCACATTTGCATAATGAATGAAACAAGCACCACGGATGAACAATGGGCTGTGAGGTCAGTTTCTGCATCATTAATATGCAAATTGTCATGACCATTGATCAACAACCACTGATCGCATTAATTCGGTGGACAAACACATAAGGTTCACCTGAGAGGAAAAATGACACTTTAGCCTTCTTAGCTGTGAGATTTGTATCAGTAATGTGAGGCATTTAAATGTTGCTGTGTACCATAAACCTAGGGATGTGGATCATTATTTAAGGTTTGACTCTCATCATGCACTGGAGCGCAAACTGGGTGTCATCAGGACGCTACACCACAAGCCGAACACCATCCCCATAGACACAGCGGCCAGGGAAGCAGAAGAACATCACATCAAGAAGGCTCGATCCAGGGGAGCCTAAGCGAAAACCCTTAGTGACCGCTTATGTGTCAGAAGTATCACAACAGCTGAGATGCATTTTCTCTGAACACTGTTGAACACCAAAACACGCGGTGCTAAAAATTAGTCCACCCCGGTAGGAACAGAGTTGTGTAGTGTATCGGGGAAACCAAACAAGCTCTGGCTAAGTAGATGGCACAACACAGAAAAGCTAATTTGTCAGGCCAGGACTTCGCAGTCTATTCACACCTACAGGCCATGGGACACTTTTTCAGTTATGAGGATGTACACATCCTGAACAGGGAGGAATGCTGGTTTGAGCGGGGAGTAAATGCTGTAATTGCAGCCATTTGCCAACTCGCTGTGAATGGTACTCATGGTCATTGATCAATGATCAGTGGGCTTTGATCAATGGTCATGACAATTTGCATATTAATGGTCCAAAAACTGACCTCACAGCCAATTGTTCATTCAGTGGTGCTAGTTTTAGTCATTATGCAAAGGTACCATTTATAAGGTTGGGGAAACCTGCAGTCAGCTGAGACTGAAGAAGTCACTTGGATGAGTGACAAAACGTTTCTCACACAGAAAACGCCACGTCCAGATGAACAGAATCAACTTTTTGGAATTGTGACATTCATGGGTGAGTTGTGGTTTTTCTGTGTGTGTGCTCGCTTGCCTTGTGCCAGCTTGGCTCAGTGAGTGATTTTTGGGTGTGTGTGTGTATTTGGCACAGCAGCCCAAGTGCTGTGGCAATGGCTCAGTCCCTGCTGGTAATATGTTGTCTTAAAGAGACACGAGGGCCACGATGCAGATTAACAAGCTGGTTTCTGTTTTGGTTTGAATTTGAATTGAATTTGACTGTGTCACGTGTGGAACAGAAATCTCGTATACTTTTGTTTTTCGAGTTTATCATTCTCTATATGATGATTTCTGCAGATACTTTTAATTTAATCTGAACATGGTGGTCTCATCTTTCATGAGAGCTGAATACACAAGGCACGTAATTTGTTAGCTCTGTAAAGGTATATGCTAAATTTAACTACATCTGGAAACAAAATGCAGATTATTGTCAGCAGTTACATAATTCTTGTGGATATAAATCTGATGTTTATGTGTGCAAGCAGCAAGCAGGAGGGAGTAAACAACTGCTTTATCACTACATTGGTCTCCTTTACAGCTCTCTGAAGTAACGTCTTTGATCATCTATTCATTTAATAGTGAACTTGCATCTTCTAATTCTTGAATTCTAATTCATTCTCAACAACTCCAAATTAGTTCATGAAAAATACATAAGAATGTCAGTTTGTGGAAGCAACCATGTTACCCCTCTATCTTGAATACAGTGGCTGAGTATGCCAAAGGAGAAGAGAAACTGTAGGTGTTCGTGGGGCTTCCACGCAAACCTTAATTGGTGTCTGACCTTCAGAATTGAGATATACACATGTTTTATCATCTGGGAAAAGGTCCACCTCACCAAAAAAGCAAAAGAGACAGTCCAACTTCATTCTTAATAAAATTTTAAGCTCTTCATTATCTGCAAACCTCATTTCCCGTGCTGAAGTCAGAGCTCTCTGACACAGAAAAAACTGCATAAAAATGATTGAATGATGATATTCCAGATATTGTTATAAATATTTATTGTTAACACATTAGACTTGCGTCCCTCACAGTCTCAGGATGGCTGACAAAAGCTGGCTAAACAATAACAGCAGCTGGTTGTAAGCCAAAGTTACTCCAGCTAAGTGTCTGAGTACAACAATGTTGGGTTAACTTAAACAAAAGTTACACCAATGCTGGCTAATGGTGGCTAACGACGGCTAACAGTAGCTAACAGCAGCAAAAACTGCTGCATGTACCTGCAAAAAAGTTCGTAAATCCACAACAACTCACCTTAGCATCACTGTCATCAGACGGAAGAAAGCTTCATGGACTTGTTTAGTTGTTTCAGACTCATTTCACAATATTTTACAGGCTTTTTGAGTAATTTGACATGAGCAAATTTTGATGGCTGAAGTAAAGAGCAGACTGATAGCTTACACTTACTACAGATGGTGGCTGGAGTCGTTTGTCGTACTGTTGTCCCATCATAGGTAGGATTACACACTGGACTTGGGAGAGATGAAAACAGACCTGAGTTAATAGCAATCTGCAAGTGTACTGGCATCGAGTGGTTGAGATATTACACACTGTAGATTAGGTTAAGTTTAAGAGGGCAAAATTTTTTGGTACAATGTTTTGCTCCTCTTTGTTTAACTTACCAATTAACCTACAGTTTGGATAATGGGTTTTTAGATAATTATGCTTTATTTATTTTTTATACTATAACTATGCGTGTCATCCAGATGGCTGAGAATATTAGAATCAGAATCTTTATTGTCATTGTAGCAACAACAACATTGATGTTCAATTCTCTCAGTGCAAAAGAAAAATAAAAATTTGAAAAAAGTTTAAAAAAAGAAAAAAAAGATTATACATCTATAACAACAAACAGTTGTTTGCCCTTGTCCCCATTTGCTGGTTTTGATGTTACCACTATTTGTACAATATTACGAATCTGTTAGATTAAGTGACTTTTAAAAAATATAAATGTAAGATTTAGTAATAATATTCAGATAGATTGGGGTTAAACAGTCCCAAAAAAAAGT
>VUQR01011283.1:56668-78581 GCA_015108515.1 Hemichromis elongatus
CCGCCTCTCTCCCCCCCCCCCCCCCCCCCCCCCACGATGATGTCTGATTTTTAACTCTCACAACAAAGATCTGTCTGTCTTTATCTCTGTTCTGCCTTTTTTTAATGTCTAATTAACATTATCATTCCTGGATAACTGCCTTGTGAATGCAGCTCAAATATTTATCTGTTGTGCAGCGATGAGTTTCTTCTTCTTCTTTCTTTTTGTAAATAAATTGATGGTTTTCTGTGTATTTGTGTTTTCCTCTGCTAGTCCTCTTCTAACGTGGAGAGACATTCAGCATATCATCGTGAAAACCTCTAGAGCTGGACATCTCAGCGCTCCTGACTGGAAGACGAATGCTGCTGGTTACAATGGTAAACACTCACTCGCTGCTGGAGACGTAAGACTTCAGTAAATGAAAGCAGAAAAATTCTTGAATCTCTGTTGCATCCAAACCAGTTTACTACTTGCTAAAATAGAGCGCATCAGAATGCATCTGCTTATGAATTCAGACCATCTACCACAGTGTTTTCTCAACCATGAACCACATTGAATTTCAATATCTTATCAGTGCCTCTACACAATAAAAATAATCGGTTACAAGTCCTATGTGACTGATTTTAATTAATTTTCAAGAAGTTCACTGAGCAGTGTTTGAAGTTTGGATGGGCGATAATCATTAAAAAATGTCTTTGAAATAAAGTTGATTTAACTTAATTCGAATTTGTCTCTATAAAGTTGACTTTTTCCCCCCTAGAAGTGTTTGATATGTGTTTGAGGCTTTTGATTTACTGCAATAAATCTGCGCTTCTTCATTTCATATCGGCAGAATATCAAACAAATAAAATAAACTTTACACAGAATAGAGCCAGTAGAGCTTCCACACAAAGCTTCCTTTGAGTTGTTTCTCTAACAGGTGGAGCTGACAGTAGAGGTAAAAAGGAAATGTTACAGCTCCGTGTTTGAACACAGGACCATGTGGAGGATGGTCTTTTTTCAGCAAGTCTTAACTAACCAATTATTGCATTATGAAAATGCACATTTTCATTAAATTAGTCTGAAGAAGGCTGATGAGAAGTTTCCAAAAATGTCTTGTTCTTGCTTAAGTACGGTGCTGCCAGCTTCCATCTGTTGGGGTCCATGTGGTGGGTGCTGTTTTGTAACTTTGAGTGTGTACCTGTGTGTGCATGCGTGCGTTTGTCGGAGAGAAACCAAAAGAGGGAGAATTAAGGGTCAGCCAGGCTGCAGGCCCAGTGTGCCTGGAGATTTTCCAAGTGACAGAGCAGAGAAGGAGGGGTGAGGAAGTATGAAAGGAATTCATATTTGATTAGCTGTACATAGAAAAAAAAACAAAAAACAAGACTGCTTATAACTCTTTTCTACAATTTTTAATGTGTATAAAAGCGCGGGGCATTTGAAATGTACATGATAGAGTTTCACGTTGACACATTCTGATTCTTTAGCAACTCAGACAACAATTACAGGACTCTAAAAACAACTATACTCATCGGCCACTACATTAGGTACGCCTCTTCATTATCACATTAACATATTTAATTAGGTAATCACATGCTCAGTTTTGTGGTGTAGGTGTGGTTAAGATAACCTGCTAAGTCCACACATAGCATCACAATGAAACAAAGGCAATTTAATCCTTCTTCACCCAAGTTTCAAATAGGCCATCTGGACTAATTCTCATCTGTCAGGAATTGTCTGCATTTTCTCTTTAGACCAAAATGGTTGAGGCGTTACAGTTATGTGAAGCACACGTGGTAAAATCTAGTTGGAGCTTCTTTTTTTTTTTCTTTTTTCTTTTTGTTGTTTTCAGACACCCATACTTGGTGAAAGCTTTGTGCTGCTGTGACACATCAAACATGCCCTCAAAGGTCATCTTCTCTTCTTTCTGAAACCGTTTTTATTTTGTTATGCTCATTTAAAAGCCTGGTTATGAGATTTACTGATGGTTTCAAAACAATAAACAGGAGCTAAGTGACTTTGAATGTGGCACAGTGTTCCAAAAAGTAGAAAATATCTAGTGAGTCGTAGTCATCTGGGTAAAAATGACTTGTTGATGTCAGAGGGGACGGACCAGACTGCTTTGACATGACAAGAAGGCAACAGTGACTCAAATAACTCCTCTTTTGTCCCACCTGGTGCTACCCGGTGATGGAAGATTCTGTAAAAGGATGTTGACACTGATGCTTTACTGTGGCTGCTTAAAAACGCAAAATCTTCTTAATGAGCTTTAAGATGTAACTCTCTTTTGACAAACTGTCCGTAGCCAAAAACAATTGAATAAATCAGCCTGACCTCCTGTGACTTTCCGCTGTTTCTTGCAGTCAGCCACCTGTATGGTTTCGGCCTGATGGATGCCGAGGCGATGGTGAAGGAGGCGGAGCGATGGAAGCAAGTCCCTACTCAACACATTTGTGTGGAGAGTGCAGACCGACAAATCAGGTAAAACATAAGGCGGGTTGCATTATCTCTTATGAGTAAGTCATAAGTATGTGGACAACCAAACACTTGAAGGCAGATTTGAGATCAGAACCTGGCTGCAGGAATTTTACTCTGTTCAGCCACAAAAACATCATTAAACTCTGCTGTAAGCTGATGAGCGATGTGTCGTAGTTGGTATTCCAAAATGATCCCTAAGGAAATGGAGGGATGCTCCGTAGAGGCCTGTTGAGTTCTTCCACACCAAATTCAGTCACTGTCTTCAGTTGTCTACAGTTTGGGGGGTCAGCCTCCTTCAACTGTTGCTACAAAGCTGGGTCACTCTGTTTAAAGGACCTTTAATATTTCAACAATTAAATTGAAAGCTTGGTGTGCTTGCTTTCAATAATCATGGAAGTCTACGGCTAGGGTTTTATGTTAAAACAGTATATGTATACATACAGTTTCTATGAAACAAAGGAATCTGATCCCATCTAGTGTCCTCAAATACCAACAAGTCTCATTAAATATGCTGGCTAAGTTGGATTTTGTAAGCTGCTGTGAGAGCCCCTGCTGCCCCCACTCCTCGTTTCAATCTGTTCCCCCCTCTCAGTTGTACTGTCTTTCTTTTTACTTTCTTATTTCTTTCTCTCTCTGGTGTTTTGCACTGGCATGTGTTTCAGAGTGCAGTTGTGCAAGCTGTACCTTGATAGGGGCCAAGCATTAGTTCTGGCAGGGTGGTTCTCACATAAGACCTTTACTATGTGTATACACACACACACGCATATGCGCACACACTTGCATAGAGAGAGCCAGGGCTTCACAACTTGTTATTCTTGATGCAGCTGGAAGCCTGAGCTCTGTTCTGTGTTAGGCAGGCTGGCTGAACTTGGGCCCCGAACTGGTTTGCTTTCAGTCGAAGGCTCAGTGGCCAGCGACTGCACCATTATCACTGTCATTCTGTCTGTTCTGCACCAGTGCACAAGCCAGACCATACGAGGCTTATGTAAAGTCCTGTCAGAGGCCGTCCTTACTGGTGGGTAATGGAGAAATATATGTGCTGTGAATGGGATTAAAGCATTGTTCTTGAACAGAAGTAACGCTCTCATTAAGCCAAACTAATAAGAAGGTAAGCAATCACCAGAAACAAAAGGCTTTGTATTGTTTTTTTTGCTTCTGAAGTGAAGTCAAAACAATCATAAAAGTTTCTTCTGTGACACATTTTCCTAAAACTGGATTCGTCCCAAAAGGAGCAAAACGACCTCATCCGTAAAGCAAAGAGTTTGTTTAAAAATAAAGTTGCACGCTATTTAAAATAAAAGACAACAGCAGGCACACATGTGCAGTTAGTTTGCAGCCACATCTCTCTGGGTGTGTATTCTGTGCTTCTAGTGCAACTTGCGACATAAGTGCAGTCATCACCTCACTGCTGTGCTCCCACACACCCTCTGGCTGGCCCCTCTGACCACGTTTGGTAATGTCTGTCTGCAGCTGATCTCAGCACCACTTGGAGTATGCAGCAGGAAAACTGCATGATCCGAGTGCAATCAGACTGGTGGTAATCAGCCGTGCATCTGCTCGGTCCCAGCGCGTACGGTTCAGCTATCTGTGCGGTGTCATAGAGGAGAGCTGTTCTGTCGACTCCAGACTCCCCAGACGTTACCGCTGACCGCTTTGAAAACGGTCATCAAAATAGATATTCAGTGTTTTCCCTGTTATTCGCTCCATCTAATCTGCTTCACAACCATTGGTTTAATGTTTTTCTGTTTCTATTTTGTACTTTATGTATAAGTATTTTCCTTAATTGGCTGTTCAGACTTCCATTATGGAAACCTTCAGATAGAGATGAACGACAAATGGAAAGATTATTGCAGATTATTTTCCTCTGCGCATTCAGGAAAATGCTCATGTGCTGCTTTTAATTATAAATCGCCGTCGTTCCTTTCTTCACCGCTCTAACCGATGTGAGACAGATTAATGTAACGTACCAGCTCGGGTAATTTAAGCAGCATTTCTCAGCGGAAATCGTTAGTTTCATCTTGGTGGCCAGTGTTGGCCTTTTGCAAACGCATCAGTCACAACAAATTGATGTTTTTTGGGGTTTTTTTTAAGCAGTAATTAATAATCTGCAGACCAGCATTAAGTACACGCTCTGAACAGGCGAAGCTGAATATTTTTATTAATGAAATAAGTCACTTTGTTGCTGTTGTTCTCAATCAATTCTCGAGCCAAATGCGAGGAAGTATCGCTCCTGGAATCGCTTTTGATATCACGGGCTAGTTTGTACCTCAGGGCAGTTTTCTGGCAAAGATAAACATCTGTGCCGCATGGCTTCATAACTACAAAGTGTCGTGGTTGTGATTGCAACACTTAAACTGAACCATTCTAAAAAAAAAAGAAAAGGGCTCCAATATGTAATCAAACAACACAGCTCACTGGCTGTTCTCTTTACACCCTCCAACATGAAAGAAATGATTTTAGTAACTCATTTCTATAATGTTTTGAAGAAAGTGTAATGTTTTAGTTTCCAGTGAGTAAACCTGGTATGTAATCCATTGGCAGCAGTGAGCTGATGTGTTAAGTTGGCTCAGCTGCTCCATGTGTGACTCCTTTTCTCCAAAGTGTTGCTCTGGCAAGATGGTTTTCATTGTCCCGTCTTGTGGACTCGTCCAGGTTTTGGTGCTGTATCGCTGCTCTATTAAATCATACCACAGATGTTATTCAAGGGGCCATTAGATGTTTATGTTGGCTGCTCGGTGAGCTTTCTGCTGCTGAGCCGTGCATAGCAGACTGAACAAATAATGTTCTTTGTCTTTCTTATTGTGTTCAGGTTCTTTCTTTGGCAGATTGTGGTTCAAAAAATGAGAAATATTAATATGGACTTTTTTCTCTTTTTTTGCATGCCCTTTGGTTTTTGAAGGACATATCAAAAGAAGTGGAGGGAAACTTTATAATTACGTTAATTGTGTCATGGTAATTAGAGCCATGTCGCTATGGAGACAGCCACGGTGTAAGGTTAAAAATGTCTCGGGTCATGTAGAGTTATATTGGCCAGATAAATCCTGCACGTCCCTTACAGAGAAAATAACTGTTAGTATGATAAGAGGGACACAACAGTTGCAACTTTTACATTATTATTTCATATATTGTGTATATTTTTATATAAGAGCTTTTTTGTGATATTGGTACTTAAACTTGTTCAAACTTGTTCCTTACTGTCTTGGAGCATCTGTGACCACATAATTTCCTCTGGGAATAACAAAGTATTCTGATTGTGAAATACTTAAAGTGGTTAGATTGTCCTGTAGCATGTTTGTTCTTTTCATGTTTACCCTGTGATCTTTTTTTTTATTCCAGAACCATCCGTCCAGAGCACGTGGTTCGGTCCGTGTACAAGGCGACAGGATGCACTGACAACCCCAACAATCACGTGATCTACCTGGAGCATGTGGTTGTACGCATAACCATTACACACCCTCGCCGTGGGGACCTGTCAATCAACCTGACTTCACCCTCAGGGACCAAGTCTCAGCTGCTTGCCAACAGGTACAGAGCCTACTGTGAATGCTTTATTTCAAAGGTTCAGCTTCATGAACTTGAAATAAATGATCAGTTTTTCCATTTTTGTTTTATGTATTTATTTTTAATTTAGTTGTATTCATTTTGTACATGCATGTGTATCATGCATTGCCAAAACAAAGCTTTTGAGAATATTTTTTTGAATAAATAGATTTTTCTGGAAAATACCCCAGTGAGCATGTGCCGTTCCGTCTAAGGAAGAATAGCTCACCTTTAATCTGTTTGATATTTGGGTTAGATATTTATTTATCAAGCATATTGTCATGACAGAGGAGTCTAACAGGGGTTTATATGTTAGCGATAGATCTACATGTGTACCTAATGATTGTAATTCCTTCTGAAACCATATGCTGAATGTAATGTGCACCTCCTTAGGAACGTAATTACACAGTCCATAGGATTGGGCCTATTCAGTACTGTAGGTTTCTCCTAAACATTTCCAGCTGCTGCTGCGTCTTCTGGTGAGATTTTTTTCAAACCAGCTTGAAGAGGGAAACTGCACCACAAACTTGTGTTTTGGTGGTGATACTTGCTCGTTATGTGCAAATACAGATGCTGGCAAGGGCATCGGGCATTTGGATATTACATAAATTTATCGGAGAAGTATAAATTAAACTATAGCAACTTAAAGAGCTATAAAGTTAGAAAAATAAAGCTTATTAAAAGATCCCTGGTCCGGTCTCAGGAGGGGATAGGAATTTTTTGGGGGGTTGTGTCAGGAAGGTCATCTGGGATAAGTCCCCCAAATAGAACATGCAGAGATACCCGTGGTAGCGACACCTTGTGAATAAGGGCGCAGCCGTAAGCTGACCCCATCATCTTTTACAAGCTAAAATACTTTCTTTACTGTGTGTGACATCATCCGTGTGGTCACAGCAAAAGAGGCCCCAAAAATTCAGGCATAAACGACCCAAAACTCGACACTACAGTGCCCAGGGTCTTTAAGCTAAATATCCACCACGTGTGGAGTAAATCAGATGAATGACACACTGGCGGAGATACTTTTTCTTCTAAGAAAAAGCTAGTAGCACTTAAAGAAAGAACTTGAAATTAAGAACAAGCTAAATGTAATTGCATTACTCTCTTAAAATATTGTATTTTCTTATACTCCAGAGGTTAGGTTGGATGCTAGTATGCTACCATAGCCACATGTCATCAAAATGAATAATTTACATGCTGTCATTTTGAAGAACAGAGGACAGTGCTGTGTTATTTCATAGAACATTGTTAAAAATACCGGCACTGCCAACTAGCAGACTTTATAGAAGGTAGTAGATATCTATCAGTCAAAAATCAATCGGTCAGCTCCTAAATAGGAATGTAACCTTGCAGAGCGGCTCATGCACTGAAATAGGTGTTCTGAATTAGTCCATGTGCTTAAAATAACTGATGAGTGAATGCTTAGGTAAGACGGCTTCCTTTGCACGTGTTTAAAATGGCTTTATTCCACGTATTCATTTTGCTTTAGCATAGCTATGTTGATCTTCTAGGTCTCAGATGTATAATTTGAACTCTTCAGAAAAGAACCCTGCTCAATCCACCAGTTTTTCCTGACTCATGCCTGCCACGTCCTTTTATATAATTGCATGTTTATCTGAATATGTCCAAAGTCCACTTACTACAACCAAAGAGCATGCAGTTGACAGAGTGCCACAACAGACAGGAACAGCTTGAAGTTTGTGTGATGATGCATTTAGAGGGTTGCCAACGACAGAGTACTTCTAGTAAAAAGAAAAAATGAATGAAAATCAAATTAAACTACTTAACTAACAGTATTATCTGCAACTTTAACGGGCTGTAGTACACTGTGATGATGTTCTGATCTTTAGTTATTAATTCTCTCATCTGTTTATTTTATACTAAGTTAATACCATTTCTGGACTTTATTTCAGCTAGGATCTCGTTTTCATTGGTCTGCTGTGGAGTACTCCCTACAGTTTGTCTGGTTAATTTAGGAAAAATATGATCAACTGACAACAGATGGGAATGTGTTAAGATAAGAAAAAAAAATCATATGGTTTATGAGAAAAACAGCTGCTCTCCCTTCAAAAACCAAAGCAGCCTTCAGCACATCATACAGTCCTCATCACTTAACTGTAACATATTTATGCATTTATGCCATCTTTGGTCGTTAGTGTTGGCTTCAAGGCCTCGAGCTGAAGCTCGGTGTTTACCATCTCCAGTACCTACAGTTGAACAGTGGCAAATTCATCACTTAAATAGAAACACTCACTCAGCTGCTTGTTAACACAAATATCAAATATTAGCCAATTACATGGTGACAACTGGGTGCATTTAGCCATGTAGACAAGAGCAAGACAACATGCTGAAGTTCAAATTGACCATCAGAATGGGGAATAAAGGTGATTGAAGTAACTTTGAACGCAGCATGGTTGTTTGTGGCATTCTGAGTATTTCAGAAACTGATCTGATCATCTGGGATTTTTCCCACGCAACCATCTCTAGGGCTTGCAGAGAATGGTCTGAAAAACAGAAAATATCCAGTGAGTGGGAGCTCTTTGAGAGAACTGCCTTCCTAAGGTCATAGGAAGGCAGCAGCAACTCTGATAACTGCTTGTTACAACCATGGTATGCAGAAGGGCATCTGTGAAATCTGTGAATGTACAACATTGACACAGATGGGCTGCAGCAGCAGAAGACCATACTGGGTGCCACTACTGTCAGATAAAAATGGGAAGTTCAAGCTAAATCAAAATTGGACAACAGTAGATTGGAAAAATGTTGCCTGATCTGATGAGTCTCAATTTCTCTTTGCCTTTCAGATAGTACAGTCAGAATTTGGTCAACTCCATGAAAATGGATCATTCTGCTTAGTAATAGTGGGTCAGGCTCCAGTTCTTGGCATACTTTGGACCCCCTTAGTACCCACTGAGCATCATTTAAAGCCAGCAGGCCTATTGGTTTATGACCACAGTGTACCATCTATCCACCTTACAACAGGATAATGTCACAAAATGTAAATCATCTTTAACCAGTTTATTCTACATTAACAATGAGTTAACTGCACTCAAATGGCCTCCACAGTCAAGACCTTAATCCAACAGGACACCTTTGGCATATGGTAGAACGGGAGATTTACATCAGCCAACCAATCGGCAGCATCTGTGTGACGCTATCAAGTCGATATGGAAAAATATCTCTAAGGAATGTTTCCAACACCTTGTTGAATCTGTGCCATGAAGGCAAAAGGAGGTCCAATCCAGTACTAGCAAGGTGTATAAAATAAAGTGGCCACTGAGTTTATGTTAACAACACTTTATTAATAGTGTTTGCTCATAAAAAGTGAATCAGCATCTTCCACCCAATCAGAATTCAGAGTTTTCACAGGTTTACTTAACCTCTAGTAAATCTCAGTACTGTACACTGTGCATAGCTTATTAAAAGCTCTGATTGTTTGCTCTTGTATTTGCAGTACTTGAAACACTTCCTCGTCTGATAAGTGTCTGTGTGTTTGTAACTGTGTGTACTTTTGTCTGTGTGTTTGTAACTGTGTGTACTTCTGATGCACAGGTTGTTTGATCACTCCATGGAGGGTTTTAAGAACTGGGAGTTTATGACCACCCACTGTTGGGGAGAGAAGGCAGCAGGCGACTGGATCCTAGAGATCTATGACTCACCCTCACAACTTCGCAGCCAGAAAGTGCCTGGTATGTCACTGTAAATAGTTTCTTTAATTGAATCATTATATGTTCATTTTTTTTTTTTACATTGATTTTTATGTTATGGAGACGGTAAAAGCAGAAGAGCCGTTAAATTTCTCTGGAATAGGTAAAGTCCCAACAGGGCCATGCATGTTGCTTGGGAAGGCGTGAATTTTGTAACTGAAATTACCCACTAATTTACTGTCTCAGATGAAGACTAGTAGGTTCTTAAAAGCTGTTACATCAGTCACTGTAATGCCATATAAACTACCTAGCTTTCCTTGGGTATCATTAAAATGTTTCATGGTGGTTGCTGAAAATGTAGGGTGTAACAATGTATTTGTTTTTTAGTGTGTCCTGATTATATCAGTAACTCTACAATATAACCATGAGAACAGCCTCATTTGCTCTTCTCTATTCAGGCAAGCTAAAGGAGTGGTCATTGGTTCTGTATGGCACCTCTGTGCACCCATACTCAACTGGGCACATAGATAAGCCTCAGTTTGCAGACCTTGATGAGGAATTCCCAGAGGAGTACCCTGGTAAGTGATACATCCATTGCCGCCCATATAAGGGTTAGTTACAATAGCAGCATTTTATAGTAATATGTTTTTGATAGCCTTTTTTACTTCCCTGCTGCTGTGTCAAAATATTGGTATCATAGTTTGTGATTTAGAGGTTACCATTAAATTGCAATAAATTAAAATAGTTCATTTTAAGAGGCTGTAAGACTTGAAGCCCCCTTTTCTTTCTGTATTTGACTCCAGGCCCCTGTGACTCTGAATGCAGTGAGAATGGCTGTTGGGGTCCTGGACCACACCACTGCATTAACTGCCTTCATTACTTCCTCAAGTTTAAGAACAACACCAGGTCAGACTGCTTCAGATTGTCAGAAGTTGTATAGCTCCTTGATTGTATACATCTACTCAAAATCAAACCTTCAAAATCAAACTGTATCACTCTGTTTTACTCCACCTGATTTCAGCCAGAAAAGCTTTACATGGTGTGCTTTAACCTGGTGAAACACTGACTCCTCACAGCAAGAAAGTCCTGGGTTCTGAATAGCGTTTTTCTGTGTTGAGTCTGCGTGCTCTTCCCCCTGCACATGTAGGTTTTCTCTGGGTACTCCATTTTTCTTCCACAGTGCAAACACGTGCATCACGTGGCATTTCGAAATTAGCTCTAGGTGTCAATCTGAGCGTAAATGGCTGTCTGTCTGTGTTAGCCTGTAGAACAGTAGAGTCCTTGCAACTTGGAAAAACAATGGACACAGTCAGCCTGATTTGACTGCAGTCACTCTCAGCCAGATTGGTGAAGGTTTGCAAATACTTTGCTACATGTTGCAGTTCGTCTCCACCGATGAGCCCAACATGTCCACACATGTCTCTTTGCAATCAGGCATTTGACTCAAGTGGTTGCCATCTAGTTGTATTCTGGTTATATTCCAATATAAAAGTAAGGTTGCTGAGTGCCCATGTTGTTTTGCAGTAAAATCACTGTCCTGCAGTAAACATGTTACTGTTTGCAGGGGAATTTCCAAACTTCAAATCTGAAGTTCAGCTTTCTGTTCCAGATTTGCATCATCACCAAACAGGGTTATTGACTGACTTTGTCATATGAAGTTTTTAGAATTGTCTTGAAATATTCCTTTAGAGACATCAAGTTACTGTGAGTGGTTGCGTACCTGGTTCCATGTCTTCAAAGAGTCTGTTTCAAAGTCAGTGAGATCACAAATTAATTGCATATGGTTGCAGTAGTTTTGGTCATGCCGTAGTCTCCAACCATGTAACTGTAGGATTACACATTCGCCACATTAAACGTGAACGAACCGTGGTTTGAGACCGGGAGGAGACAAGGACCCAGCCTCCGTGATGTCATGGGCTTGTACGCCGGAGTGTAGTGCCGGATCCAAGCCTAGACAAACGGGATTGAGTAAGGAGGACCATCCGCCATAAAATATGTGCTAAATCAAACATATGGAACTATCCATTGACAAAAACCTCACGTTAAAAAGGAGAGCAGTGGAAAAGTGCCTTATTATTTACTGTTAGGTTTTCTTGTCAGATTTTTTTTTGACAAAGAAGAAAAAAAAAAGATTTTGACAGATGAATTAACAAAGAAAAAAATTACAGACTGAAAAACAAATGATTGTCCTTTTATTTTATTACTTTATGTTCATTGCCGTAGAAGGCGAGAGGTGAGAACTACTTAGCTCAGCTTAAAGCTTATGACCCTCGATGCCAAAGAAATCTTGTTCAGTGAAATCCAACAGAGCCATTTTCTGTCTCTCGCCTCTGTTAATTTAAAGGCAACACATGGAAAACTCATGTCTGGCCCAGCAGTTACTTCGTCTTTTGATCGTTATTAGGAGTGAAAGGTCCAATGAGCAGACAGATCAATATTAGCTGAGGGGCTTTCAATCAGATAGTTTTCCAAAGGTAAAGTGAACATTGGTGCATACAAATCCCTCGGTCTATAGATTTAATCCGCCAAAGGCAACATGTCTGTTGTTTACATACCTCAGAGAAACATCTGTTTGCCAGCCTGTTTTGTGTGATTGGGTTTGATCATTAGAAAACCTACAGAAATGTAACATCTGCATTGATTTTTAGCGCTTTTTATTTATTTTTTGTGTGTGAATCCAGAAAAAGAATGTTTCTGTTTTGTGACTTTTTGACAAGTAAATCTGAGATAGGAAAAACCAAAAGTGAGAAACGGCTACTGAGTTTTTGGAAGCTTTGCACTGCACCGTGCTTTATATAAGGAAACTGTTAAATGGTGAGCGTGGAAACTATGCTGATGGTGGCCTGATCAATTACACCACATCAGTCTGATAGTAGAAACGCTGTCAGTCACGGTGTGTCCTGTTAGTCCCTTCCACTTCTTAATTGTGTGTATACAAAGCAGTGTGTGAGTGTGTGACTGTAAATTTGTGCATGTGTCTACATTTTGTGCTTGCCCCTGGGATCAAAGTCTGTAGTAATTGCCTTTGTGTCGGCCTGTCTCCGCACTAATAAAAGACAGAGCGATGCAGGTGCATGAGAATGTGCGAGCTTAGGTGCTGCCTTATCATTAGCCCACTTTAGAGGTGTGCTGCCCTTTTCTGCCACCACAGGGAGCAATTGATGAATGAAGATTGGAGGAAGGAGGAGGGCTGGCAGCAGCGTCTAGTCATCAGATAATCACATCCCTACATGTGTGTTTGATGCTCCACATACACCAAAGGATGTGTGGCTCTATGGAATTTCTTTTTATGTATTTTTTATTTTAATTCTCAGGCTAAGCTATCAGTTTTTTAATAGTAACCTATTAGATGTTTAAAAAAGCTTCTTAGATTCTGAGAGAACGATGAGTGTTTGTCGAGAGCACATAACATGCAAATATTTTTAACCATTTATAAAGTATAAATTGAATTCAGATCTGTTTGCTTTGTTGGCATGTACATGTGGCTAACATTTTGAATGTGCAACCTTTGGTTTTCCACGTTTCTTGCCAAAGTTTTGGTTTGGTAGTAGATACCAAGAACTTGAAAGTTCCCTCTTTTTTTTTTTTGTTCGGTTTGATCAGTGTGGGGAGTAAAAATTAGGTTCGAAATTTAAAGCTCACAATAATTGGTGTCCTGGGTTTAGAGGTTACACTACAGCACTTAAAAAATATATTTTTTTATTTTTATATAACCATTGCAGCAAACCAGACATCTATTTAAGTTTGAAGATAAAAGCATGTCTTGTGTACTTACACACATGTTATGTGTGTTTCTTGGCAGAAAGCGTGTGTGTGTGTGTGTGTGTGTGTGTGTGTGTGTGTTTTTTGGAGGTCTTTACCTCAGGGTGTGAGCTTCTGGTTAAAATGACCGGGGTGCTAAGGAGCTGTGAAGTTATTCAGCAGATGTTGGCCTGTTCCCCGTATAACACCTGCACGCACACATTTATTCTGCATTAGTTCCCAGATGTTTTATCTTAGATCATATTTGCTGCAGAGAATATGTTTATATATATTTTTATTTTTTTACATTTTGTTTCTTGGTTTTGATTTTGTCTTCACTGGTCTGATGCGGACCAACGCTGCCCTTCAGAGGAAACTACAGCCTCATTAAATCTTTAATGAAAATGTGTTATAGATTTTGTTTTTCATGCTTTCATGATGCCTTTTGTTTCATTCTTCTTCATAATTTTTTTCATACTAAGTCTTCCTGTTTTGCATCCAAAAAAGCAGGTTTAAAAAAAGCTTTGATGTTTTGAGCTCCACCTGATTGATAAACTTGCGTAAACATGTTGCGAGTTTAACTGTTCACTTATTTTGCACAGTGTCGACTAATCAATCTGAATTGCTAGAGTTGCTTTGTACAAGGTTGTAATTTAAATTTTTTGCCACCTTTTTTTGTTGTCTTTATATTTGTTCTGTCTTAAAAACCTCCAAAATTAAACATTCCATCTCAAGGAGGTTATCCTAATGCACTAAATTTAAACACAGTTTTTTCTCTCTTACCTTTCCAGGATGTGTGTATCGGAGTGCCCCAGTGGATTTTTCCGTGATGATAGGAAACGTTGCAAGAAGTGCTCCTCCTCTTGTGAGACCTGTGTTGGTAGTCGTAGTGACCAGTGCACTACATGCAGGAGTGGTTTGAACCTCATCGAGGGCTCCCACACGTGCGTCGCCAACTGTCCTGACGGCTTCTACCTCGATAGCGGTACGTTTCCCCGCAGGTCACACCGGCTCTGCTGTGGCTGTAACCTCCGGGTATGACTCTGAACAATTAAGCTACTGAAGAAGTGCCATATCCTGCATATTTTCTAATGTCCAACAGGGGGTGACTCCCCAAGTAAAAATTTTCCCGATGGGTTTATATTCTCAGTCGCTAGTTTTAAGTTTTATTTGAGAAAACAAAATGTTCGTTTTGTAAAATAAACATTAGAGTAACATAAACGATAAGCAGGAAATGTGTTACGGTATGTTGCTGTTTCTCAGTCAGATCTATCCTTCACTCGGTTTCAAAACATCAAGTTTGTTGAAACCAATTAGTTGCATCACGGTGGCTGGGCATTTCTTATTTACAGGCTGTCACATAGTTTTTTTCTAAGTTTCTTGGGACTTCAGTTGTGTTTCTGTTGTGCACCTGTTTTCTTAAAATGCCAAAAATCTCACTGTCGTTCTCCGTGTCCACTGGATAATTATCTGTGCCTGAAGTTCCTTAGATTAAGAGTGTAGAGAATGACACAGACATTTGTAAATGGTAAAGGTTTCTAAAAGCCTCCACCCTTAGCACTAACTATCACCAGTCTGCTTTCATTCACCACACCAGAATGATGCTATTGTACCCTTGAGGTAATGTCTAGCCACTTGTTTATTGTTATGCACTTGCTGATTCAAGCTGAACTGAATAGTTTGTGGTAGTGAACCATTTGGCTACGTCAAATTAAAGTGGAATAAAACATGAAATAAGCCAGATCTGCAGGAAGATTATGCTTGGATTAGGTTTATGATCATGTTCTTTTCTTTTTCTTTTCCTGTGTGAAAACCTGGCATGTAAAGTATTCAGTAGTGTAGTAGTATTCACAGAAAGTATGTGCTTTACGGGTTTAGAATTTTTGCCAGTCTGGATTTTTTTTTAATAAAAACAAACCAGGAATGAGAGACTGACACTATGTATATACAATAATTATGTCTTTGTATTTGCCAGGATAGTGTGTAAGCCCTGGCAGCTCTGAGAGTCTCTGGCAGCAGATCTGAGATGATCTGATGCAAGTTTAATCATAACATTTTAACAGGCCAAGATGTAGTGCGTACATTTTTCCCTTTGGAAATGGCAGCATAGCTGAGTGTTGTTGTTTTGTTTTTTTTTGTTTGTTTTTTTTTAAAGAAAACTAGAGTTGATTTTCTTTTTAACATTCAGACACCAACGTTGACATGATTTTGTTACCGGACCATGGATAAACCAATCTCAGCTGGGCTCGCTGTGCTATTGATATTAAAATTAGTGCAAATATACAAAATGACAAAGTGTTTTGACCAGGATTGTACTATTTATTGTGGTTTTACTTAAATAATCATTTCTAATCATTAATCATTTATTTTGTGATTGTTTTTGAAATGCAAACATATTCAAGAATCCCTGATATAACATGAAGGGTAGAAATCAGTAACAGTTTAAATTTCTTAAGAATTTATTTTGATTGATCAACCAAATTACACTCTAATGTTCAACCTACAGTTCTGATTCAAAATGCCAAAACAACATTTTTCTGTTCTTGGAAGTCAGTCCGTGGCCTGTCCATCTCATTCCTTCATCCTGTAACGATTATTCAGATTCCTAAAACCAGCTTTCTTACAGTCTCCGCCTCCCTCCAAGGATGGATAAAACATGTTATTAGCATAACCTTTTGGCAATCACAATTGCTACAGAAGAGTCCATGTGCTTTGTGTCAAAGCATGTCATTGCCTTTAGTCTGCCTTTTGAAATATTCATCTACATTCCCATCCTCCCTCAACACTATAATCTTCTTTTAGCCCCACAGAACCTTTCATCCCTCATCTTGCTATCTTGATTTCCTCCTCCTTTTTCCTTTTTTCTCCTTTTTGCCTCTTCTTCTACATATTCTCTCTCTTCCCATAACTTTACTTGCTGGTCTTCCTTCACACAGTCTGCTCTGTCTGATATTCTTCATCACTCTTTCTCCTCTATTCCCCTTCTGTTTGTTTAATGCAGCCAGACTTCTGGGTCCTATTATGTGCTGTGTATGACTTGCGCACTGTGTGTCTTTCAGATTCCAACATTTTTAGGCGATGTCAGGAGAACTGTAAGAAGTGCACAGCATCCAATATCTGCACAGAATGTAAACCTGGGATGAGGTAAGCTGGGTGCCATGTTCAGCAATTCCTGACTAGAGTCACTGATTATAGTTTGAAGCATTAATAATTTTCCCAAAGCTACAGCCTTAAACCTTTTTTTTTTTGTCATCACGTGAAAGAATTGCATCTGGAAAGTCAATGTAGTACTGTGCAAAAGGTGTTAGTGTTAGACCACCCACCATGTCTTTATATCTTGCTTCAGAGGAGTCTGTCTGTTTTTTTTTAAGTAATACTTCTCCAGGATCTCTGAAGGTGTTTCACAGTTTTTCTTAGGATAATGGCTGCTTTCTCACTCACTTTCAGTCCAGGCCTGGTACTTGACCATTTTCAGAATCAGAATGATTGTTGTGGTTGTTTAAGCTACTTAACATTGACCTATGAGTCATCAAAACACAACAAAGGCATTTAACACAAGGGATAAACCAGTGTCGTCCATGTATAACAGGCAACGTAGTAAAGAACAAATTATAAATTGTATCTTTAGGCACTTTGTTACCAGCAGACTGTCGCAAAAACTCATCATTTGTTCTCGTTTCTTTAGTTGAATCTACAAAGCATGGCAGCATGCCATTATCAAAAATGTTAAGTGTGTGACAGGAGTGTGACAGGCATAAAATAATATTTTTGCACTAACAAAATGATTTTCAAAGAGCTGTTGGCTGAAAGCTTAGCATATCTAACATGGTGTGCAGTTTGCCCTTAAAGAATTTGAGGCGAGCCATTTTTTTAGGGCTATATTTTTTATGTATGGATAAAAAACGAGCTACATCAAATGAACAGAATCGGGGAAAAAAAGCACTTAGGAAGAAGACCTGACACAGAACCTCAGAAATGGATCTGACCCTGGATCTACCCAGTTAATCCATCTGCTGTTTACTTAAGCCTCATCAGAATTGGTCTCAGTGGAAGGGTGGTTGGTGTGAGCACCTACTTCATTTAGAAAATGGTCAGCTGCATGACGGTCAGAAAGTAAAAAGGACTGAACTCCTCTCTTAAGTGTTTTTAATTTATCTGCTGACTAACCAGGTTTTAATGTAAAAGAAATGCAACAGGAAAATATTGATCTGGAAGCCTCCAAATATTGCCCCTCATTGCAAACAGTTGGGTTTTTTCCCCATATTTGAGTCTGCCTGTTTATATAACATTGACGTTTAAATGTGGTCAGAAAACCGTACAAACTAGCTGGTCTCAAACACCTTCTCACTGAAAGCTTTTTCACCCGTTCTTACACTCTTGCTCAGTGATGCTACAACAGGAACGGCCACTGAACTGCTCGCTTTACCTCCTGAACCACAAGTGGGTTGTGGTTCATTATACACGGTCTGCTTCTAAAATATGTATCATATGAAGGTCTCTTTGCTTCGATAAGCCTTGAACATTAAACTTGACGTAGGTTTTTCCCAAATATCGCTTTTGTTGTTCCACGATAAAAACCTTTTGTGTTCACTTTATTGCAAGGCATTGTATACTTTGTGGTTTGTACAGTGAACCGGTGAAACGAGGGTTTCCCAACTGTTTTCCTCTTGGGATCCATATTGAGTAAACTGATAGTTATCCAGTGGGGTCAGTGGCTTATTAAAGCCCACATATGCTTGTGTAATGTGGAGACCCAAAGGAAGAGGATCTGTTTTGCGTTGTAATCCTTACTTTGAAGAGGCTATGATCTAAACCGTTTAGCCAGCCATGGAGACATGGTTCAGTTCATCTTTTGGCCACTTCCACAGCAGCCTCTTCAAATGACCCAGCTGCATTTGACCTGACTGAGGATAGTTTCTAAAGTGCTGGAATTCCAGCTAGGTCAGGAAAGAAACACTTGTGAAGTGTTTAAACATATTGTGGTCTTGAACCCAACTTTTAAGTGCATAGTGTTGCCAGAGGTGGAGGTGGGGAAGGACACTTGTAGGCCATAATTTCCTCTGAACGCCTCAGAGACCACAGTAACACACACACGCGCATGCAGACACACACAGTCTCCTCTCTTCCACTTAGTCCACCATTAATGCTCAGTTAGGAGCCGGAGAGGAAGAGGGGACCAGACGAAATTGTTTCTGGGAAACCTAAGCTAACGCAGACCAGCTGTTTTTCAGCTTATAAGCTCACCAACCTGTCCTCACTGTGACTCCAAAGAGCTGATTTTGTAACCTCCAAACGTGCTTCATAACTGACCTCTTCCCCTCCATCCGCCACCTCTAAAATTAATGCAAAAATCAGAAGCATCTGCTTTCAAAGAGATTTGCTCTGGTGTATTCTAGCAGGTTGTTTTGATGCACACTGTATCCGCACAAAGGAAAACATGAGGTTTTATAATGTCCAATGATTTTACTGCAGCTTTTTACTATTTACTTTTTAAAACCTGTGCATCTATCTGGTTTTAGTTTAAAGTTACGAATGCCCATCTTGTTTCTTTTCACTTTCCAGCCTTCAGGCAAACAAGTGTCAGATGACCTGTGACCCTGGGACGTACTACAACGGCCACAGAAGGACCTGCGAACCATGTCATCGGGCCTGTGCCACCTGCGCAGGTCGGATTAATACTTGCAGGATTACATTTGTCATGTGTAGTAAATTGGTGTGTTTTGAAGACATGATCAACACTTTCTGCTCATCAGTGTAACGCTCAAAATATGTTTGTGTGTCGCAGGCACAGGAGTAGAGGCGTGCACAAAGTGTGCGGATGGCTACTTACTTGAGGATTGGCGGTGTGTTTTAACATGCAGTCCTAGCTACTACCTGTCAGAGCAGACCTCAGACAACGGGCAGGTGCAGAGGTCCTGTAAGAAGTGAGTCAGCACACCTGCCAACACCTCTACGCCACGGTGAAAGAGGGTGGTGTGGGGGTGGGGGAGGACTTTTCAGTCTGTATAGATAAATAAGGAAGTTTCCTTTGCTAGTGCAAGTGCAAATTTACAACTTAAACCTAACTTTAGCCTCTGCTGTGATTTTCTTATTTCGCTCCCTGCTCTGTTCATTTCTGGTTCCCTAGATAACAGGCTAAAGATGATTTGGATACCAAAATCTGATGAAATCAAAGCTCAGCTGCACTACACCTGTATTTAAAACTTCAAATGGGGGTAATTCAGCAAAATTGCAATCAGTCACCGATGACAGTAAAGGTAAATGGGAACAGAAAGCCTGCAATGAAGGACTTTCCAGTAAACCACAGTTACCGAGCCAGTCAGCGCTGACATTTACTGCCGTCGTTGTTTTGTTGTCTTTAAGCTGTGTGAGCTTTTCCCACAGACGGCTCTGTTGAGTCACCCTTCGCTAATGTTAACCTGAATGAGGACGGAAAGAATACGTAAACATAATCACATCCCTGTGATTGACAATTGTTTAATGACTAGTTTGCTAGTTGAAACTCATCCACAGACATCTTGTCTGTTTCTCTTATGGCCTTACCTCCCTGCTATGTTCCTTCCTTGTCTTGAATTATGCATTGCCCACTTGACCCTTTTACCGTACTGGATTCCTTCATGCTCAGCTTCAGATTTGTCTCAGAAAGTGCTGTTTTCACACTAGCGGCATGATAAATGTGATAACTGTGTCTAACATTTGTTCCAAAAGGATTCCTTCAGGTATCTTTTCATCCAGATTTTCTGTCTTCAGAAATTTGGCACATTTGCAGACACCGCTCACCAGCAGAAACTGAATAGGCCAATAATATTACACATTAAATAAGAGAATAAATAAAAGAGTCTACATAAATTACAGCTTTTATGTCTAATACTGTTTTAATATGGTTATACCTTAATATGTCTGTGAAGGTTCTCAGTCATCCGGTCATTATACCTTAATAGTTCAGGAGTTTGTAGACTGACAAAATGTAAATTTAAGCTTTAACAGGTATCATTTGTCATCGCCTTTATAGTGATTGATTTACTTCGTAGTTTGACATACAGGAATAAATTTTGTGCTGCCTTGACTAGCATTTAATTCTTCACGCACACTTCGGCAGGTGTGACAGTAGCTGCTATGAGTGCTTGGGGCCCGGGGAAAGAAACTGCAGCAGCTGCAACAGTGGTTACAATCTGGAGGCAGGAGCCTGTGTGGTGAGCACCATCTGCAAAGATGGTGAGTTGTCAGCTTTCTTATCAATACCATGATCTGGATAGTTGTGTATTATTATGAATGTTTGAAACCTCAGAAGGTTTGTATTTGGCCCATAGGTAAAGCAGTTTGACAAAGAAAATGATTCACTTGCAACCATTTTTAAGAAATTTGAGCTCTTAACTAACACATTAAATGAAACTGCTCACTGTTGTAGCTCCTAACCAACAAGGCTGTGCTTTTGGCTTCTGTGCTCTACTTCCATGTCCTGCATGTCACTAATATAAAAGCTCTCTGGGACTACATGCTCACACATTTCTATCACATGATATTAACACAGTGCTTTCCTGGTTTACTGGACTTTGTTACACGGCTTGGGCAGTGTAGAGTATCTTATGTTCTACCTCTTCTATGTTATTCTTTGTATTTCTTGTGCTCCATGTCAGGGTCATTCATTCTCAGCAACATGCAATCCCGTTTGAGGATTTCCTCAGATTTGGAACAAATGTTTACTTTGACCTCCAATATCTAAATCTTATAAGTTTTGCACGAGTTTACTGTGACCTCACAAATACTTTTTGGTAATAACTTGAGAAATCATGTGTTTATTATAGTGTACGTTTAGAAAAATGTTCAAGAAGATAAAAGGCTGAAGTGGAAATATTTTTAATCCAGAGTTTAAAGGTCTGGATAAAAAATATTTGGCCAATGTGACTATTGTTTAATGCCATAAGTCAAAGGGGTGGATTGTGACCGTAATTGTTCAGTTACTAAACATTATTAAATCCCTTCCAAGTCTTCATTTATATTTCTTTATATTTGTTTAAATATTCTGCTGATCTTCTCCTGCCTTGCGTTGTTCTCCATTTTCTGTCATCCACGTCTTGTGGCCTGGTCTTTTTTTTTTCTTCCTCAAATTGAGCATGCTCTGCTGATGGCTCTTCTAAATGCAAACATTCCCTTTCTTTCGTTTTTAGTTTTTCTTTCCCCCCACTAACCCGCTGATGTGATGGTCTGATTATGAGGCTTTGAATAAATCCTGTGATTTTCTGCTCTAGCCGTGACCTTCTATTTAAAATGAACCCTTGGCCACGAAGTCTCGGCTTGCTATGAGATAAAGCTCCGAGGATAAAATATCTTTACTGCGTGACCTTTCTGTTAATGATGAGGACTTTAAGTGCACACTCAGTCTGTTTCCTGTCTTCCTAAACCCCCACCCTCTGCTCCAGCTTCATACTGGTGATGCTTTGATTTGCAGCTCAGATGTGAACTGCTGTTGATGCATGAAAGAATTGGCTCACAGGATTTACAGACTGGCCGTCCACTTTTTTCCCTTTTTTTTTTTTTTGTTATGCAAAAAA
>VUQR01011283.1:80211-107565 GCA_015108515.1 Hemichromis elongatus
TGTGATTAAACGATTTAAGCCTCCTCCGTCATTTTTGTTGTCACTGGATTAAAGTAATTGAAGTTTATTCATTAAAGGGAACTGAAATTCTTCTACATGTTGGTTATATTTTCCACACAAACAAAAGGGAGTATGTGTATTGGTGCATTCCCTACATGTTACTGTTATCAAATAAAATAGAGTTTTAGAAGTCCGAACTTTTCGTCATTCCATTATTATGGGAAAGCATATCAAGCTGAAATACTGCTCTAAACTTTGAGCATGGTGGGGTCAGCGATTGAAGAAGAAAAATGTTGTTATTACATTTCATCGGCAGGTAAAGGTCTGTGACCACTGAGCGAAACGGCGGCGTGCTGGGATGGGATGGGATTTACTCGGAAAAAATTAATGTTGAAACTCTTTCTTATTTAATTTTTTGGCAGCAAAACTTTTGGCCAGTTAACCCAAGAGGAAAAAAGCCTAAAACAAACATAATGCAATCAAATTATTATTTCTTTGTGTTTAGACAGTATCCGTCGTGTTAGAATTTCAGATCGTGACGAGTACGACAGACAGGTGCCCGGTTTCTCCTTGTGTCTCTGAACTTTACCTGATCGAACTCAAAGGGTTGTCCTGGAGGTGCTGGCTTCTAATAAAGAACAGCAAAATTAAAAAAAAATAAAGTAAAAAGTATAAAAAAAAAAATGTTTAAGATTGTTATTTTGTGTGGGTTCTCACACCTGCAGCTTGAGCATTTACAGTATTAGATAAATTGTTGTACTGTTATCTGGTTATGGTTCTTGATGATTTGTAATAAAGATTGATGAATCCCCTGTTTTGTTTAACAAAAACTTAATCTTGGTCATTGTTTAAGATGACGTGTGTACGTTTCCGTGTCCGTGTGTGTGTGGTAGAAGACTCACACACACCCACCCCTCATATAAAAGCTGTTTTTATTGTGTACCTGTGACATATCTGTGACAATGCATTATTAATGTTACTCAAAGTCCTAGTTTTGAAAATCTTTTTTTTTTTTTTTTTACTTAAGTGTTCTTATTAAAATGTTTAATCTGTTCATGTTTTTTTTCCTTTTCAATTCCATTAATTATTTTGACAGTGTATTAATCAGTATTATTTCATTCATTAGCATTTTTGTTTGCTCACTTTCCAAGTCATTAAGTTTCCCTGTTTTCACTCTACTGAGTTATGTTTTACAAATTCATGAAAGGCAAAAACATCATTGAAATTCAGCTCCTTGATTTCGTTTTTCGGCACTCAATCGCATTGATTAAGTGGAAGTTGCACATGCCCCAGGCACATCTCTTTAAGGGAGATATGTGCATTCAATAACAATTAGGTGGAAGCTAAAACTGGTCAACTGTGTGAGGTTTTTCTTAAATTTTCTTTCTTTTATTTTCCGTTTTTGGGGTCCAAGCTTTATTTAACATCTTTGGATTTAGTCTAAACTTTTACATTTATTAGATTAAATTAATGAATGTAGAATGTTTGTCACGAAGCAGCAAATAATAGCATCCCAAAAATATGAAGCCGTATGGGATGATGCAGATGTGTGGTGGTTTGCACTGTTAGCTCACAGTAAGAGGGTCTAGGGTTTGAATCCACTGGCCCGCTGGATCCTGCAGACAGGTGGGTTATCTCCATTAGCACGTTAGGTTATTCTGAATCTAGGAGTACAAATGAATACATGTCTGCCTTTGTGGTTAAACCTGTCCAGGGTGTACAACCAGGATAGTCTCGACCTTCTGTCACAACCCTGAAGTGGACAAGTGGTGAAGAAAAAGTTGGAGTTTGGATACAGGAATAAATGACATTTGTGGGCTTGTGATGAGCAAAGGAGCTACAATGTCTCTTTCTAGTAACCATTAACCAGAGAAAAATGTACTAACTTTATTTAGCATCGTTCTTACAGTTTGAAATGAAGAGTGAAGATTTTAAATGAAAATCACAAAGCAGTAAATGAGTGCCATTTAGATATATCTACTTCTCCTAAACTGGGCACCTCAACACATTCTAGGTGGATATCTAGCACTACAATATTATTTTCAGGTTAAATGACATATTAAATACTAATCACTGTTTAATATCAGCCTTTCAAGAAACAATTTAGTGCCAGGATGCAGTCTTCCAACACTTGTGTGGCTGTTATTATTAAAATCAGGTTTATTTTTAGTTGCACCCCGCTGCAACTAGTTTTGGTTTTGCTCATGCTTATGTTACAGAGCTCTGCATAAAATAATTTTTTTAACAGCTGTCCGTCTAATAGGACAGCTTGGGGAAACTCTTTAGTTTCCAAACATTTTTTTTCATAATAGAAAAGAAGAGCTCCAGCATCATTTATATAAACTAGCACATAGCCTTGCTTGGCCTGCTCATGATAGTTCTAAACTAAAATATGATATAATCACATTGAGAAAATGGCATGATAGGTCTTGTTAATGTAAATAAGAATTTATAAAAAAAAAAATACTGTTAAATCAAAATAATAGCATGCCATTTTAGCCTGTTAGAAGTTAGGTGCTCGGCAACGTGATAGCTTCATAGTAGCTGATATAGACGAGTCTTCAGGAGTCTGTAAGATATACAATAACATTATTTTATTGTTTTTTTTCTCTATTTTTGTAAGCTCAACATCCCCAATGCACCACTTGGCTATTAATCCTGACAATGTCCTTGAAAAGGGCATTGGGGTATGAAATACTAAAATGGGTACCTTGTGGCCATAAATACACAATACTAAATAAACACAGCGGCTAATAAACACCTTATGTATTCAATAACCACCTGTGTGGATTGAAAATAATAAAAAAAAATTTGTAAGCCTTCTTGGAGCGAATGGGTGCAGGGACTGGTCGGTGGAAGGGGGGAAAAGAATCGGGATTCAGGATCAGGTGTGTCAGACGTCAGTGTGACACCTGCCAACATGGCGCACGCTCACTGTCTCTCCTTACAAAGTAGAGTGTCACTGTCCTGACAAGGTCAGCCGAGTCCATAACAGAGGAAAAGTTTTACTCCCCTGAGTGACAGGCTCCCTTTCTTCTCTGCTCCATTTTTCTCCTGTCTGGCGGTGGGAGTCCAAAGTGTCTGCTTTTGCTGAGTGGAGTTTGCAGCTTTTTGTCCCTTGAGAACTTGGCTCTGTTTGTTTGTGAGCGAGGGGGAGATAAACATAAAGACAGGGAGACAATTTGTGTGTGAGTAAGAGTGACGGCGTGTATTCGGGAGGCTGCTTGAATCGTTTCAGCAGAGCTCTACTGAATGGGAAACCACCGCCTGTTGTGTTTGTACACAAAGCGGTTCTTTTGTTTTGAAAGGAACAATTGAGCTTTTCACAGAAAGCCAGAGAGCACAGACAAACCCCACCGATGCCTTGAAGGCTGCTCACTCACACACACACAGCATCCATCTTTATGCCTGAACCAGTGTCTGTCACCTTTGTGTAATACAAAAGTAGAAGAGGAGCCAATAATTTTTTTTCAAGGTTGATTTTTTTTGTAAAGTTTTGTTCTTCTCTTAATCTTGGGCACAAACGCTTACAAACATTTTATCGATGTGCAAACTTTAGGCATTCATTCCTCAGAAAGAAAAGAACGACTTATTAATATTACATTTACAATAAGAACTACCTGGAGTGGGATCCAGTGACTCAACGATTGCTTTGCCAGGTGTTGAGGTTTCTGGCGCCTGAAGCTGAATTTCCAGTCAGTAATCTGTTTTGTAAGAAAAACTTTCCGGCCTTCAAAAGCCTACGCACATTTTCAACACATTCATCAGTGGAAGATGTGGTTAATCGGCTGCGGGAAGGATGTTTCCTTATGATATAGCACATGCCTCTGTTGCATATCCACTCTAATAAGCAAGCTTACTTTTATGGCAAGAGGTTGTAAATATTGCTGTTACCTGACTACAGATGCTGGTGATTAGAGATGATGTCTTCCTTTAAGACGTTGTATTATAGATAGTATATAATCTTGGCTCTTCTTGTTCATGGCGTGAAAAGTCTTTGTTTCCCCTCAAAGATGTATTTAATTAGACAAACACATCAGTGGGCACGACTGCTGACTTAAACTGGGACTCTTATGGATAATGAGCAACACAAACTGGAGCGAAAAAACATGCAAAGTCACACAAAGTGGGGAACTCGTGCAGAAACGTTGTGCAGCGAGCTAGAAGCACTTAAAATTTGTAGTCACGACTGAAATGGAAGATGAGTGGCATTTATGTCTCTTTTTCTAGACATCCTGAGCACACACAAGCCTTTACAATACAATCCACATTCAGCAGCGCCTTATTCAATGCACTGAAGCGCTCGCATCTACACAACGGCCAATTTAGAATCGCTAATGAACCTAACATGCAAGTCTTTGGACTGTGGAAAGAAACTGGAGCGCCCAGAGAAAACCCACGCGTGTACTGGGAGATCACGCAAGCGCCACACAGAAAGGCCTCAGGGAGATTCAAACCAAGAGCCTTTATGAGATGACGTTGCTAACCACTGCACCACTGTGTTGCCCTTTTCGTTATGAAAACAGCTTTTCTTTAAATAGATAAGAAATGACCAGATCAATATGTCTGTGTGCTGTAAAAATACTGTGTAAATATGACATTTTAACACCTTAGTTTTTTAGTACAAAAGAAATATATTTGCAAGACAAAAGCAGATATAAAGCTGTTACTGTGCAGGGGAAGTTAGAGAAATATTTAATGAAATGGAAAAAAAAAGCAAAACAAAAAGCTGTTAATTGGTGCAACTAGGATACATCAAAGCAAATCGAGTGATGTGACAAGTAGGCATGGTAAGTATGAGGTGAGTCAAATAGAGGCAGATAAGTGAGGCAGCATGTGCGGTGATGCTGTTTTCTGTGGCTCTATCGGCAGGAGAGTACTTGAATAAACACGGCAAGTGCAGCCCGTGTGATCTAACCTGTCTGCGGTGCAGGGGTCCGGAGAGAGATGACTGCACCAGCTGCCCTGCAACATGGTGAAAATCACTGACACACAAACATCTGTACTGTATACTAAAAAGATGAAAATCGCATTACAATAGAGCCAACCCAGCAAGGGCAAGAGCTAAACCAATGGGATGAACCTAAAAAATAAAAAATGTCTAGTGGGTTTGGATTAAACTGCTTTAATTTGTGAAATCTTTTCAGCTTGTCATACAAGTGCAGCAACTTATTACACTATAAATGTGGATATTATATCAGCTACTGAGCCTAATTTTGTTCCACCTGCAGGTTCTTTGATGAAGGACGCTGTGACGCCCGCTGTCAGAAGGGCCGTTATGCCATGGAAGGACAATGCCGCCTTTGTCACCACACCTGTCAGGAGTGTACTGATGAGGGAGCTGATAGCTGCACCACCTGTGACACAGGTATATTTAAAATATACATTAATGCCCAAGAAAAGCATAAACATCAATCAAAAGTGTATTGAGTTAGCTGTCAGGGAAATGCAGCACCAGTTAGTTAGTTTGCCACATAAAAGCTGCGCTCTGAACTGCACTTTGAAGGTTTAGCTGAAAATCCATTCTCACACTTGGGCAGGAATCTAGAAGAAACTGGACCTCTTCGTAGTATCCTTTGGTTCACACAAAGCCTTATTTGTGCCAGACTTCATCAATCAATCCTCCAAATGTGAGTGAACCTAATTAATGCAGCGGGTCACCCAAGGTCTGCTGATAGATGCAGGAAAAATGTATATTAGTCATTTGTGTGCTGTAGAGGTCACTGCACTTTGCTCAGCTTTTCAGATCAGTCAAAAAAAAAGGTCTGTATTTAATGACTACTTTTACTTCATCTAAAACTGCACGTTTTCTGATCTTGTGCAGCCAATCAGTCTATCAAAAAGCCTTTCTCCTCCCCTTACAACAGCAGTTATAAAATCCGGACATCATTAGGACACCACAGCTGAAGAAATATCAACCTAAGGGTGGTAGTAATAACTCTGTTTATCACACTATTTCAGGAGGTATTAGGGCTGTTTGAATGAATGTATTTACACTGGGGAGATTGGGTTACTCACACACCTAGCCCCCCTCCCCCCTCGCAATACACACACACAGACGCACTCACTTTAAGATACCAGACAGCCAGAAGAAGATTAACACCAGATTTCTCTCTCTCTCACACTCACACACACACACTGTCTGTCACCTTCACGTGTGCATACACTCTCAATTAGCCGGCAAGCTTGTCAGACTGTGTTTGCAAATGTGGTTCCATTTAATTGCTGGTCTGTCTGAGGCTCAATGAGACATAACAATAATAGTTTGAACAGACCCTCTATCTGCCTCTGCCCTTGTCATTCCTCTCTCAAAACAGCCTCTCTTATCTTGGCCAGTCACACTCACATGCGTACAGCTCCGTACTGAGAGGACAGGTCTTTGAAAGTCATGTTTGATGCCCCTGCTCGTCACTACTGCAAGAAGCGACGATACAGACGGATGAAACAAGCAAAATACAAAAGTGTCGGTTTAAAAATGCTGACACACATGCGGACAAGCCCAGACATGTATGAAATTACAGCCAGACACAGATTCTTTTTTTTTTGTAATTACAGTGAAAGCAAATACAGAGTGGCAGGCTGAGGGTGTTTAGCTGACTAACTGTGAAAAACCCTTTACTGGGTTAATGTTAACATTTAAAAAATATTTTACTTTGAATACTTTATTGATCCCCAGGGGAAATTATTTAAATTACAGCGCTCCAGACATTAACAAGACAGACAATACACTAAAGAAATACCACAATATATACATCCAAATATATATGTACAAATACTCAACAATCTTAATAAATAGCAAGAAAGGAAGAAGGTAGAACATGTGCAAAACAGGTGTATCAGAAGACTGTGTTAAGAGGATGAATTGTACAGAGAGATGGCCACAGGCAGGAATGATTTCCTTTGGGGCGATCGTGGCTCGAAGAGTTGGCAGTTTGTCTTGTAATCGAAAGGTTGCTGGTTTGAGCCCCGGCTCCGACAGTCTTGGTCGTTGTGTCCTTGGGCAAGACACTTCACCCGTTGCCTTCTGGTGGTGGTCAGAGGGACCGGTGGCGCCAGTGTCCGGCAGCCTCGCTTCTGTCAGTGCGCCCCAGGGCAGCTGTGGCTACAATGTAGCTTGCCATCACCAGTGTGTGAATGGGTGGATGACTGTAAATGTAAAGTGCTTTGGGGTCCTTAGGAACTAGTAAAGCGCTACATAAATACAGACCATTTACCATTTGTCGTTCAGTGGTGCTTTTCGGTAACCTCAGTCTCTCACTGAACGTGCTCCTGTGACTGACCAGCATGTCATGGAGTGGGTGGGAGGTATTATCCAACATTTATCTTGGACAACATCCGCCTCTCCAACACCACCTTAAGGGAGTCCAGCTCCATCCCCACAACATTACTGGCCTTACAGATCAGTTTATTGAGTCTGTTGGCATCTGCGACCCTCAGCCTGCTCCCCCAGCATGCGACGGCGTAGAGGATTGCACTGGCCACAACAGACTCATAGAAAATCCTAAGCATTGTCCGGCAGATGTTGAAGGACCTCAGTCGCCTCAAAAAATAAAGACGACTCTGGCCCTTCCTGTACGTGTCCTGATTTAAAACTAATAAATTGTCTTCATTTTAATGTCCAGCAGGTTCAAAACACTTTTTAAGGATCAAACAAAATGTGTTAAATTTTGTAAATAGTTTATTGTTATTGTTCATATAAATATTTATGCCAACTAAAAAAAAAAAAAGTAGATTAACGTGTGATTAAATAATTTGGCTGCCTGTGAATTTGGGTTATTTTATCATCTTTCATGGCTTCCATACATTTAACAGGAGAAGCTGCCATGTGTGACTGACTGTGCCAAATATCCTTGCAGTATAACAAAACATCCATGTACCCTTCCTTTAAACGTGCAGTAAAACTGCTTTGTCCTAACCTGTGTATGACTCTTTGTCTGAGTATGTCCTCAAAGCTGTTTTCACCACTCCTTCTTCTTCCAATTTCTTTTCCTAAAACTTTTACTTTTCTTGCTCTTCCTCAGATATGTTTGGCGTGGCCAGGTACCTCTTTCAGGGTCAGTGCCTGAATGTCTGCCCAGAGGGGTTGTTCCACTTTGAAGGCTCTGAAGGAAGACGGTGTGATGTATGTCCGGCACACTGCATCATCTGTGCTGAAACAGATCGCTGCCTCCAGTGCAGCACAGGACACAAGCTCAGAAATGGCCACTGCATCCCACTGCATTGCAGCACAGGTGAGAAATGCTGGTAGAGACTGAATACTGTGTACTGTACTACATATTGTAATAAACCAAAAAAAGGATTTGATATAAATCTGTGAGCACACGTGTAGCTGCATTGTAAAGAACAGAGAAAATGGTCTCAAAAAACAACCAAGAGAACTTCAATAATCTACAACTGAGCAGGTTTTTAATAATCTGCATTTTAAAGCGAGGATTTTACATTTTACAAGCAAAACTTGGTACTTTTAAAGGTTCTGAAGTTTCAGTAATATTGCCTTATGTCTTTGAGGTGATTCAATCAAATGGAGCCCAGCATGACTTTAGTCAGTCCACAAAGTCAGGCCACATTAACTAATGGGTTAGTTGTTTTGGGTTAGAACTGTGCATCCAGTTGACAAATTTTAAATGTGGGATGCTTTTTAAGCTGTTTTAGCTTGTCCAGTTTCTGCAAGCAGCTTTGTAACCCCCCCTCATCCTTTTCATGCTGTGTTTAACTGAATCTGTCTGATATCTGTGGTAACTGAGGCCTTCTCTGTTCATAAATGAGCCTTAGTCTTGGTTTATTCAGTGAAGCAGCTATTCTCATACCAAAAAGCTCTATAAAAACTCATCCTCTAGTAGAGTAATACAATCAGACTTGTCTTAACTTCATTCATCTGTTGGCCGGCACAGTCTACTTTCTGTTCCCGACCTGTTAAGCTCAATAAACACTTGCCAAATGTTTTCTTAAAGTTGAAACGATTAAGAAGGACGAACCCGTTGCACTTTATCTCATCGTGGGAGATCGAATATGGATGCCAGCAAATCGAGTATTGAGTAAGAGCTGAAATTTTTGAGTGAGATGTTCTATTTTTTGAGATACTGCGTTCGAGATAATGGGGAGCGGTGGAGTTAGGTACTTAAAATTTCACAACAGTGAATTTGAGACAGAGGAATGATGGTAGTGTGTAAGTGAGGAAATAAGGTTCATGAGTTGGAGAATAAGGCGAGATGTTCATCTTATGTGGAAGGCAATTTTCTACAGACCTGCACAGACAGGCTGAGGACACTGCCGGGGTTGGTTAGCTGTGCTGTATGTGATTTCTCTGCCTTTTTGTCTTTATATATAATTTTATTAATTTGTGTCCACTTGTATTCATCAGGTGAGGCCTTGAATGCAGAGAATGAAAAGTGTCTCCTTTGTGATGACGGCTGTGCACAGTGTAAACACAGTAAGCATTTTTTCTTTCCAACCTTCTCCATCAACCAACCTGCATAAACAAAACCAGACTCTAGAAAATAAGAGGCAGAGGCAGTCACAGGGCGCTGCACAAAATCATGAATTAATAATCATGAGCCGACCCGCACCGCTCATCGGTGAGATACATTTGTGAAAGCACAAACATGACACCTGCTAAAGAGGGATACTCTCTAAACGTATTGGATAGTTGTGAGGCAGCGCTGCTGCATTTAATGACGTTGCCATTGATTCTTAGTTGCACCTCACGCTCTGCTGTAGGCTCTCCATTACTGCAGGTACATAAATTCATTTAGAGGAGCCTCCAACAACTGAGTCAATTTATGAAAAGGTAAGGCGCTCTTAAATCTTTGAGCACTTTCCACTCACTGGGCAAACCATACAGACTTAGTGTGGATGAGATTTGTGGAGCACTATCGGTACAAGTCACATTAAGGCGAAAGGGCTGAGGGGTAATTATCAACATACCGTTGAAAATTGTTATTGTGGTGCTGAACTAGTCTGAGGTGGAGGCTCACTGTTATTATGTCATTATGCACTCTGGGTGGAATACATTTCTTGAGTTTCGCTCTTGCCACCCACCCAGACTTAGCAATCACAATTCTGCAAGCCAAACAAGTAAGTCAGCACATAAGAGATTTGAGATGATTGGCTCTGTGACGTGATGCCACATGCAAGAGTAAAGACGAGATCGTGTCGTTTTGTGTGACTGACATCTGACGTGTGTGCGCTCATACTCGCGCCAGAGGTCATCCTCTGTGTGTCAGTGTAGGAATTGCAGCTTTAGCTGAACACTGCTTGTGGAGAAGTCTGCAGGACTTTTGGCTGTCGGGTTTGGGTGTATGATATTAAGCCTTAAATCAGAATTATGAATAGATATACGAGGGGATTAAATCATGCATATTATTTGTTTTATAAGAAAACAAATTCCTAACCGCTTGGCGTTGGATTTTATTTTCATTTTCCTGAGAGATTAAGATACTGTAGCTCGAGGTTTTTAACACTGGATGAGATCAGTCAACGAATTCAAAAAGCCTGACAGTGTGTGATAAGGTGCAGCAGCTGTTTCTCAGTCCTAGCTTCACCGTCTTATAAATTCAACGCGTCTTTTTTGACTCGTCATCAGCTTTATGTTCTGTAATCCTCTTAGGATACTACAATTTGTAATCAGTGGCGAGAGGTTGGAAAATATTTATTGGATTAGTCAAGCTTTCGGCTCTGGGTAATTTCAGGAATGGCACTGATGCGTGGTTCTTGTGTACCCGGGTGTGATCTGATGCAATCGTCGTGTTTTGTCCTTTACCTGGGACTGAAGACCTTCATCTTGCTTATTTTAGCACATACAGCTTCTACTGCATTATTTTTCGAACATTAAATAAAAAAAACCCTTCTCTCTGCTTGTCTGGGTCTCATCCTATTTTTCATTCCTTATAACGTCTCTACATGGCTTTTCAGGCCACTCCTGTTGACACAAGTGAGGATGCGTTAAACAGTTAATGCTTTTCCATTTGTTTTCTAGTTTTTTGGGAATCACAGCTACTATTGGCCTTTTCCCGTCCGTTATAAAAAGGAGTAATAAAGAGTTAAACCTCTTGCTCAGAGGCTGTTAGCATGCCAAAGCTCGGTTCACCCCCAGAGTTCAACTCTTTTAATGCACTGCATCTCATTTCTATGCTTGTCTCTTTGTATCAGGAATCTCAAGGAGTTTTTCATAAACACACTTTCTCGCTTTCTCTCGCTGAGTTGATGATTTGTGTTTGTTGATGTTCACCCATTCTCCCTCCTCAGCACGTATAACTTTTGCCTAATCTTTTGCTTTAAAGTGTGATTTTTTTTTGCTTGCGTAATATGTAGCTTGTGGGTGCATGCATACCGTAAATGTGTGAGTGCGTCCACATTCCACAAGTGAATAGTTCAGGATGTGCGTACAGGTTTTAAATTCTGTTGAAATCCCCCCTCCCCTGGTGTGCACAGTTAATATTTATGCGGGCGCTATTCTCTCTCTCCCTCTCTCACACACAGACACAGCCTGGAGGCATGATTTCCGGCTCCTCGCTCGCTGTCTCCTCTTCTATATACCTCTGTCCCTCCCACCTTTCCTTTCTCTCAGTCTCTCTCTGTATGTGTAATTGCTTTCGCAGGTAGTGGCTTGTCGACTGCATTGAAGTGCAAACCAGTGCAGTGCTAAGTTGCGGGTGTTGGAGAGAGGCAGCGAGAGGAAAGGGGTGTAGAGGGGGTCGGCAGAAGCTTTTTCTGGAGAGGATGAAGGTCCCAAGGGAAAGTCTGCAGATGCAGGGTTTTAAAAGCCCCCCCATGCTCTCTCTGTCCTTCGAGATGTTTTGACATTGTTGGACTAAGGGATGACAGCGTGACTGTTTCTCACTTACCAGTTGGATGGTTTTGAGTGGCAGCACGAATTAATTAGTTTGCAAGAAAACAAGTTTCTTCCTTTGCTGCATGTAGAAAAACAGTCACACGTTTACCTGAATTACTTATTAATATCCCCTCCATATGTTTCCTGGTCTAACAAAAACAGGAAAAAAAATCATAGCCCATCACTCACATTATTCATTTTTGGTGTGATTTAGGCAGAAGTACACCTACAGTGCAAGCTTGCCAAACAGAAAATCACACACTTGCGCGCACATACTTGCACTTATTGGAGATAAGAGAAACGCAATCATTTTGTAGATTGGAACCAAAGTGAGCATGGAGACTTGCTGACTTTTAAATTTGCTTTGTGTATTAGGTCTCTTTCTTGCTTAGAAACTCGGCTTATAATCGAATTGAGCATGCAATCCATTTCTGTGCCGAGTTGAACACATTTGATATGTGTTGCCAGAGTGCCTCCTGCTGCATTCAAACGGTTACTACCTGCTTCACACGGCTGCTTCCTTAATTTTACTTGTTTAAAAATTATCATATTTAAATTAGATTTAAACAAGAATTTCAAAAATGCATACTAAAGAAGTTTTTTTTCCCCCCCCTTTTTTGTTGTCTTGGTTTAATTTCTGCTCTTCTCCACAGATGATTTGGGAGATCAGGAGCAGGAAACTATTTGCCTCAAATGTGAAGAAGGTTACTACCAGTAAGCCTCTTCGGTTGGGTTAGTCATTATGTCCTCCTCCACGGTCCCACAGTGTGTCCTCGTCTTATAATGACTCTTTTTGTCTGCCAGATTAGGAAGTGTTTGCCATCGGTCATGTCCTTATAGGACCTACAGTGTGGAAGATCCCATGGTGTGCGCTCCATGCGAAGATAAACAATGTGTAATCTGTGACCAGTCCCAGTGCTACTGGTGTGAAGAGGGATTCTACGTCTCCGGTAACATTTAAAACATTTATAATTTGGTGTGTGGCACAAATATCAGGTAATAAATTGCAGAAATATGTAGCTTAGAATCATTTACATTTAGACAAAGTGTGGAACTGAAAACCAGAAACAATATGTTTTATGTTTGTGTTTTAAGAATATACACTCACTGGCCATGTTATTAGATATAGCATGCTAGTAGCGAGTTAGAGCCTCTTTTTTTCTTTCAAAACTGCCTTAATTCTTAATGGCACACGGTCATAATGTTTAATGGATAAATTCTGATCTAACGATCCAATTGTTGCATCTCAAGTCAACCCAGTTACACTGAGATTTTCATGCACAGACAAGGGAAGATTGTGAGCAGGTACTACATTTCCAAGCATATATTCCAATTTCATTCAAAAAACAACCTGTTATAACACGCATTTGTCTCCTGACCTACAAAGCAGTCAGGATTTACATACAAGAGTCACACTAATACCCAGAATAAATCTAATATAATAAATTGAATAAATTTTTTTAACTTCAGTTTTATTTATGTACCAGGCAAAAAAACAATATAATACCAAAAGCATCAAAAACCTAGAGTAATCTGCACATGTGACATTTTTCACTAAATGCATTACACGTTTTCTTTGTATGTTTAGATGGCAAGTGTGTGGATCATTGTGAAGAAGATTTCTTTGTGAATGAAAAAAGCCGGCAGTGCGAGCGTTGCTACCACGGCTGTCTGAGCTGCCGAGGGCCTCGATACAGTGACTGTGACTCCTGCGAGGACGGGTTTACGCTGAAGAACGGAGAATGTTTAGCGAGAAGGCAGCGTGCTTCTCCTCTTGAGAAGCACTTCAGAAAAAGTATGGCAAATGTTAATTTGACCTGAGTTCTAACCATCCTCAGCACCATCCCTCTAGCATCCTGTGGACGGGTGATAGTCATTTCCTTTTTTTAACCACTTTGTGCCACTTTCTGTTTTCTTTTTTTCGTCAGCTCAGTACAAACGTGAGGCGTGCCACTCCTCCTGTAAGACTTGCCTTGGTGGAGAGAGGTACAACTGCACCAGCTGCTCCCCAGGTAAGCAGGGTGTATGCTGTAGTAACCTTCCCCTAAACTACAAAATACATCAGCTTGTTTTGTATTGTAACTCGTGCTCTTTTAGGTGGTGATAAATCACTCCATCAACCTTGATGTTTTTATATATCCTATAGAACAATATGAAATACAGCAAATACCAAAAGACGTTAATCACTGACAATATCATTCAGTTTGAATAAGTGATGTGGCATTTGTTGTTTATCTTTTTTGTTTTAGACCGTTTTTTGACTGCTCGACACACTTGCGTGGCTCATTGTCCTCCTGGCGCGTTTGCCAACGTGAAGTCTGGCCAGTGTGAGAAGTGCTCAGAAGGCTGTGTCATGTGCCAGACTGCCAATTTGTGCCAGAAGTGTCACAGTAGGCTTTATATGGAAAAGGGCGAGTGTGTGGTGGAGTGTCAGAGGTGCTTCTTCAGTTTTATCTTCTTTTCTTGCTGAACTCACAGAAATATAAAATGTCCGTAACGCTGTGTTCTTATCTCTCTGGCTTGCTTCTCAGAGGGATTCCTAAAGATCTCGAATGCCTGCCATGTAGCACAGGCTGTGGATCCTGTGTGGAAAATATCTCTCACTGTCTGAGCTGTGAGAGGCCGTACTTGCTGCTGAACAACTCATGTGTGCTCCAATGTCCTGAGGGTTATTATGCCAATGATACAGAATGCTATCGCTGTCCAGCTCACTGCACTGAGTGCAATCAGTATGGCCTCTGCAAAAGTAAGTATGATCGGTGGAACAGTGAAGCAGAGAGGAATAGAAGATGAAGGTGTGGGGAAGAGCTGTTTTGAAACGGGATACTAGTCGATAAGATGAGGGAGATGAGGAAGGGGTGCAGAACAGGGTAAAACAGGAAATGCAGAAAGCTCTGATTCTGCTGCTTTGACTGTAAATAATTCAGTCCTGAAAACTAAATTCAGTAGCTGCAGAGGGTCAGGAAGTGAGGAAATGAAATAAAAACCGAGCTGAATCCTTTGCTTCTTATTATAAATACTTACACTGTTTTGCTATCACTTTCTCCTTTCCAGACTGTGCGGGTTACTACTTTCTCCATGATGATCAATGTGTAGGTGATTGTCCTGATGGCTACTTTGCCAGTATGAGCCAGGAGTGTGTGCGTTGTCATGATGATTGTGCCTTATGTGATGGACCTGACATAGATGACTGCACTGTATGTCAGAGTGACAAAGATGTACGTTACAGTGGAGAGTGTCTTTCTGAGTGTCCCAGCCACACTTATTATGATGAGACCATCAAAGAATGCAAAGGTAAGAAGGTGGAAACTTAACATAACCACACAAGGAGAATTAAAATGAATCTATGGAACTGTCACAGGACATTTAAACCCCGATTCCAGTTGCGTCTGTCTAATGGCTTCATATTTCCCCAGATTGCCACATTTCATGTCTGACCTGTTCAGGCTCTGACCCTACATCCTGCCTCACCTGTGCTGCAAGCAAGAAAAAAGATGCCACTGGACACTGTGTGTGGTACAGTGAGTGCTCCCCGAGCTCATACATGGACCAGGATGGGAAGTGTCGCCAGTGCCATAAACCCTGCCATGGTTGTAATGGGCCAGGCAAAGACCAATGCTTAAGCTGCAACAGCCAACACTTCTTACTAGGTAAGAATAAAAAGGTACACTGTAGCTCTTGTTATTTCAGGTATGCTTGTCACTTTCCTTTTTTTTTTGAAATGCTGACTCTGTGTCTGTGTCACTCAGACAACACATGTGTGCCGCAGTGTCCTGAGGGTTACTACGTTAAGGACAAGGATGAGCGCGTGTGCGGGCGCTGCCACTTCAGCTGTAAGACGTGCATTGGCCATCACAGTGTGGAGTGTGTCATCTGTAAACCTGGATTCTTCAAGCAGGGAAAAACCTGCGTCGAGACCTGCTCAGAGGGGTCAGGCAAATACACATAACGGGCTCGCAGAGCTCAGTAGTAGTCTTATATCCTTTAATGAAAAAACATGATGAAGTAAGCAGACATCCTCTCTCTGTTTCTCAGTCACTTTGGCAACACAGTCACCATGGTGTGTGAGCGATGTGACCCGTCTTGTAGCCAGTGTCAGGGGAGTGGTAGCGGAAACTGTCTGAGCTGCAGAGAGGGCTATGTTTACATGAAGCAGTGGGGGCAGTGCCTGCAGAGATGCCCTCCAGGATACTACCAAGTCAGTAATTCCATGAGCTGTCACAAGTGTCACCCTACCTGCAAGACCTGCAGCGGTAAGGGAACCCTGTCATGTCTATTTATTTATTCTTATCTGTACTGTAGCTCATTTTTACATCTCCGCCGTTTAAGGTCGATGGGATATTGTTGTTAACCCACTGGGCTGCGTGGACACCGAACTTTGTAAACACGATAACTCGAGAACCAGATGTAGGATTTTCAAATTAGTGAAAATTCGACATCTGCTAAAAATCTCGACGACCTTGATGACATCAAAGGTCAAGTTTTCTGAAACTCTTATGAAAACAAGAATTTGAGAAAGATGTGACCTATGATTTTAACATTTATACCATATATGCCTCTATTAGGAGGCTGAGAGGTAGCGCTCAACAGTATTTAATTTTTAAATATATATTTATACCAAATTAAATAGAGAATGATTTTTCTGGAACATGTAATAAATGGATTTTCCCATTTGAATCTAATCTTAAAGTGTAGCAAAGACGGTGTGTGTGTCTCAGTGTATGATATGTGCTGTACTGTTGGGGCCATGTGGTGTTCTCTTCATCTGTGCTTGTTTCACTTCTCTCCTCCCAGACAACAACGCTTTATCCTGTAAGTCCTGTTATTTTGGCTACACGTTGATGGACACCATGTGTAACGCCGAGTGTACAATAGGCTACTACGTTGCATCAGAGGTGACAGATCTCTAGTGTTTGTTTGTTTGTTTAATTTACATGCTGTTTTTTTATTTATGTTCAAATTACTTATTAATCTTACGCTTATCATACGCAGCAATTTGCCAAAGCTGATCAAATGTGTGAACCCAGGTACTCAGCCTATGTTTTCTTCTTCAGGACTCAAAGTCAGAGAGCGAGAAACCTAAGTGCAGAGCGTGCCACCCGTCTTGCTTGGGCTGCCGAGGTCCCGGCGTATGGAACTGCACCGTGTGCCACGCGGGCCAGCTCTTGTCTGATGATGGTCGCTGCTTGACCTGTTGTGGAACTGAGATACGCCACAAAGAACAGCAAATCCCCAGGGAGTGCTGTGACTGCAAGTCATCACAATGTAAATGAAGAATCACACTGAAACTTTCATCTTTTTTCTGAAACATCTGGCCCAATTTAAATAATGTAATTTTCATACATAAAAATCTGGCAGCTTGCTCCATAAAAACTACCCCGTTTTTATAAAAACTCAAGTTTTTGGCGATTGATGAAAATGTTCTTGTTTTGACTGAAATTTCTGAAGTAGATGGTAAAAAACAGGAAATTTTCTGTCATTTCACTTAAAAGTCCAAAAATCTATTCCCTCTTTGGTATTTTCCAAAGCCGTCCAGTGGGCCGGATAGAAGTCTTCGAGCCTTATGTTTGGCACCCCTGATTTAATAGTTTTTTTTTAGTTGATATACCAAACACATACTTTACATTTGTGCACACTAACCTGGTCTGCTCTCTCCTTTTTCTTAGTTGAGTGCATCTTGGGTGTCAACTTTGTGGTGCTGCAGGGGGACGCTCAGGGCAGCGGAGCTAAACTCTTTGCTATAGTTTGTGTTCTGCTCATCCTCTCTGTGGGCGGAGTGGTCTTTCTCTTCTTCAACGCTCGGTCTAAATCCCGTGCCCCGACACCCAAAACCAGAGCTGGAGGGTACCAGAAACTGAACACCAAGGAAGAAACTGCACCACAACCCGCCAGCTCTTCATTTGGGGAGTACAGCGACAGAATTATTGATGGTGATGATGACGACGAAGAAGAGGAAGATGATGATATTGTGTACATGACACAAGATGGAACAGTGTATAGGAAGTTCAAGTATGGGCTCTTGGATAAAGATGAGATTGAACTAGAGTATGATGATGAGAGCTACTCATATAGATAAAAGGAGAGCGGACAAAGATGGTTCTCCATTTGATGTTTATTTTGCAGCATAAATTTGCTGTGCAGTGTTGTTTTTTGTTTGGAAAATGCTTGAAATAGAAACTGATCAGTCATGTCATGTTAATTTAATCTTTTTAAAAAGAACAAAAAAATAAAAACAAGTTGCATTCCTTTAGAAAATATTGAATTTCTAACTGTGAATTAGCAGGTGGAGTAAAGCTATGTGTAATTAAAATAAAAGACAAGCCTGGGAAAGTAATTATGGGTATAATTAACATTTTTTGCGTTAAATATTGAAAATTTTAACCATCATGGTTTCCTGTTTTCATATCTACACAGTCTTTAGTATTTTTTTGTTGAAAATTATTTGGTTGTTTCAAATTTGACAAACAAGCCCCAACAAACAAGGAACTGGGTTGGAGAGGAATCAAGAACTGTAGGCATCCAGTTGGATGTATTGAAGGGTTTTAGCTGAGGCATGTGGTTATGCCGTGTGAGGTTATGTGGGCTGGCAATGAGACCAAACTGTGGACTGAGCTCAACTTTGAGCTTGACTTTGTGTCCAGTGTGAAATAATGTTGTGCTGAAACAAAATGTTATTTATCTTTTTATGCTGAGAAATGACCTGTTGCATACATGTTAAAAATAAATCTGAGGACAAACCCTGGTGACAGCATTAAGTTTAGAAACCCATCAATATAGGATTTTTAAGACAAATACCGAGAGTTTTTTTTTTTTCAAAAACAGACTTCCCTAGCTAAGATAACATGACAGCGCAATTTAAAAAATAATCTACTTTACGCTCTACCTGACTCTGCTCGGATCAGCTGGTTGTTGCCAGCAGGGGAGTTGCAGAGTTCTCTGTCCTGTACAAACTATGCACTAAACTACTGACACTGGCGCTTCTCCTATCTCTTCTTCATTTTTTACATTTTAGTTTATCAACCATTATAAATGCTGACACCGATATATCGGCAAATGGCTAATATCAGTTGATAAATTGGCTCTGCTCCAATAAAGATGTTCTGCAAACCTGTATGGGTCACCTAAAATAGGCTGGCTAATCAAGTCACCATAAATGTCATTCGAGAAAAATTTAGAATGAAAAGCTGGATTTCTTTGAGAGGTTAGTGTTGTCGTGTCATTACTATTTAATACGAGTCACCTATATTAAATTTCAAGCATTAATTTAATATTAATATGTGACTGTTTGCAGGATGCAGCTGTATGTCAGCAAAACCTACACATACATGTAATATGCTTCTCCGCTTTGGCAACATGGGATTTTAAGCAGTCTTTAATTAGTGCTGAAATATTAGCTTTTTATTCAGCTGTTTTGTGTCTTTGTGTGTATCATAAAGTGCAGTGTGATATGTGACCCTGTGTGGGTCGCTTTAGATCTTTTCAGACCGATTTAGTTTGTTTTTTTTCTTTGTTTAGACGACATTAACATCGACCATGTATGTGCAGGTGTTCAGACCTCCACACAGCAGTTTCATAGCTGAACTTCCCACACTTTTCCTTCAAATATTTTTCTTACAGTTTGACTTTATTGTGACTTTAACGTAGCACTCCAGCTTGTTTAGTCTCCCTGAGATAACAAATCTTGTTCACAGTCACGGAATGTGAGGTGAAAAGAGTTGGGATTTTTTTTTTTTTCGTCTTGTAAGTTAAATGTGCTGTGAATGATTGTTCCATAATAAAGCTGGATTTTGATGTTTGTTTTTCGAGTGTAACTCATCCTGTGTACCTGCTGACCTTAACATGTTCAAACTGAATTTGACATGTGCTCAGATTTTACGTTCATGGAAACCAATTTAAAATAAAAGCAGGTAATTTTTTTTTTATCCCATTTAAAAATTTGGTCTTAATTTAACAATTTTGTCACTTTTTTTTGTGACTTTTTTTTTACATTTCCTTGTGCCTTTGTGGTCTTGCTAATTTCCCTGTGCAGGCAACCGTACAATGACAATAAATAAAGTTCTAACTTTTAGTATCTGATCACATAGTCTAATCCTGTAATGCCAAGTGTATCATACTTGATCAGTGATTTTTTCCCCTCTACAAAATAAATAAAAAATATAATTAAAAAAGACAAACATAGCAAGTCACGCAAAAAAGAGACTAATTCAACAAAAATAAAAGCGCTTTTTTTTTGGCAATTATTTGACAATTCTGGGTCTACATGGTTAATGGCCACAATGGAGGATGTCAAGAGTGCATACACTCACCAGCCACTTTATTAAGCCTCTTAACCTTGAAAATATGTTTTAAGAACGGATTTAATCTGAATTAACATGCATATATGTGCATATTTGTAAAAGCTAGTACGAGTTCAGTAAGAAAATCCAGGTTGTGTCAGCCAATGGTGTAATGTGCTAAAAGTCTGTGGGTCATGTGGGTTTCCTAGTTTCATTATTTTTGAAAATAATTAATTTACATAAAGCCTTAAAATTTAAAACAGAAAACTTTGATGCAATTTAATTACAATTATTTGATTTAATAGAACATGGATGAAAATAAACATTGAAATGTTTTAATGAACTTTACATCAAGTATCTGTGGTCCCTTTGTAAACTAGACTAAATAACTGCAACACGTGAGACTAAAACACCAGACCGCCCTGCAGGGATTGGGGGAAAGAAAAAAACTATTGTATTTATCGATATCTCTAATATCTTTGATAGGCTTGATAAAGCAGCACAATTACTTCAGTCCATTACACGCATTAGTAATGAAACTACTAAAAGGCATCTCATCTCAGAGCTTCAAATGAAAGTAGACACGTCATTGTGAAAGCCCAACAGGTACAGGCACACACACGGGACTAACATCAGCCAGGGCTTTGGCAACGTTTCTGAATATAAATATATGAAAACTCTGACCGATGCAGATACTAAGAATAGTGTGCTTGCTTCTGTTCAAATTCTCATGGAAGTGTATAACACAAATTTATATGTACTAAAAAGATCTTTTAGCATCTCATCCGTCAGTGTTTTTCTATGTGTAACAAAGCCACTGACAGTGACATGAAAAGGTTAAAAAGAACGAATTCCCAACATGCTTAAAACTTTAAGCCTTAGTGTTCACCTACAAATCACTTCTGATTAAAAGGACCGGTCACTGACAAGACAGTTAAGTGATACCTAAATCCAGATAAAATTAAAATTAAAGACTAATAAAAACCCTTTGCTTTAAACATTTTAGGTGAAGATATCCATCAATAAATAAGCATCTTAACTATTTCCTTCCGACGTCAAAACAAAACTGAATTTCTGGCCAAGTGTAAAAGTTTTAGGGCACTGTCCTTTCACTTCCTCCTTTTCTGAAGAGGGACACGTGAGGAGAAAACAAGAAAACGGGAGACTTTCAAAAGGCCTCAGATTACATAATATGTTTTTGTTGCAGATAATAATGCCCGGGTCTTCTCTTTAACCTACACTGAAGTAGTTTATTTTCCAACCAAGATAAATAGTGATCAGACACTTTATAGTCTATTTGTACCTTTTTACACATAATATTTTACAACTGCCTCTGCAGTGGTTGCAATTACCTTAATCCTAAGGTCAGTTTTTAGTTCTTTTTCTAGTAAACTATTCCAAATATACAGCAGGACCAGTGCGAGGCAGATATAATCAGGCTGTGTGACAAAACCACGCAGCTTAACAGCTCTTTACAAAGAGACACTGAAAACAAAAGAAAAACTGAATTAAAAAAAAAAGGTTGCTTATGATCAGGTCCATGTGCATGCATTGTGACAGCGAGGCTGTGCATTTACATAAACCTTTGTCTAATTCTGGTCTGTGTGAGTGTATCCACAGCACTGCTGTCATAGTCAGCTGTTAGTGACCGTTCATAATAGTCTGTGACGTAGACGGGCTGGGCGTGGCGGGCAGGACTAAAGAGGAGCTGGCCGTGCTGGTGAAGAAGTTGTCATTTTTCAGCTTGTGATGCTCTGGCAGCTCCAGCTTCATCTTTGCCTCCTCAATATCACTGTTGATTGCCGCAATGAGGGCTTCTGTCAGGACGGAGGCGAAGGTGTGCAAAAAGGTGACAAAAGGCATAAGTGTTATAAGAGTGCAGGAAAAGGAATGATGGAAATAGATTAGTAAATACTGAGCAAAACTTTAAAAAGGCGTTACTGGTGTCACGCCACATGACTTCTGTGTTGAGATGAGTGTAACTAAAAGGAATACCAAGTGAGTTAAAGCTTCTTTCTGGGCGGATGTAGCCCACAAGGACCACACTGAGAACTTCTCCATAAAAGTCTTCTTTGAATTTGTGAATCACATGAGTCTCCTATAAACAAAAAAGCATAAAATTAGATAAGAGCCAATGAATTTCTTTTCTGTATTAGAAAATGTTACACTGTTGCATTTGCTGGCATCTTAAAAATAAAAAAGTGACATGCAAAATAAAATCTGAATCATTGCAAGTGTGTGAAGGACGAGTCCCATAGCTTGTTTGTTGGACAAAATGATTTGAAGTTTTTAAAATCTGGTCATGAAAATTAAAAATAAATAAATAAAAATAAAATGCATTACTCTAGAGCAGTGCTTCTCAATTATTTTCTGTTATGCCCCCCCTAGGAAGAGAAAAGCATTTCTCAGTTTCCTAGCCAACCTTCCACTGAGACCATTTCTGTTGAAGCTTCAGTGAACAGTTGATGGATCAACTGAAGGGCCAAACTCAAGGTTCTGCGTCAGGTCTTTGCTGATCCCCCCCGTTTCAAACACGGTTCATCTGCTATTCTTTTGTTCTCCACTTGTTCCGTTTCCTCAATTTATTTCGAGCATACTGCACACTGTGCAAAAACATGCCATGTTTTCAGCTAATAGCTCATCAGGAATCCCATTGCTGGTGCAAAAATACTATTATCTTTGTTAAACTGTATAACTGTAAAACTGTACTAGAGTTTAAAAAGAAATTGGAACAAATTGTGCATTTTTGCAACAGGCTGCTATTAAAAAAAGTGTCCAAAGATGCAATTTAAAACAGGTTCTTTGCTAAGTTGTGTTGTGTCTACCCATGACACTGGTTATTTTTTCCAGGTGTGTCTTTTTTAATGCTTGGATGACTAATAGGTCAGTTGTAAGTGGCTTAAACAATTCCTCTGAAAGTAGTTGGAGCCTGACAGTAAGTTAAAAAAAAGCAGCCAATATGGAAAGAAAAACTTTGAAAGACCTTCAGAAACCTTACAGAACATTTAGAAAACTATAAGAAAGTCCGGCTCCTTGAAAGCAAAAATACTGAGAGACAAAGGATGGCACAAGACCTTTGCACAGTACAGTATACCACAACACGCATGGACACTCAATGTAAAAGACATACAAAAAGTAGTGAACAGTGCCGATGTGAAAAGGACCTTGGGTAGAAAAAGTAAATACTGGGAAGAAAAATGGACAATTCAGTAACAAGCTTCAGAATATCTACAAGCCAGCCGCAATCCAGATGAAAAAAACAAACAAGAAAAAAAAAACCAAAACAAAACACAGTTTTGATGAATACTGTCAAAATGATTTTATGTACAACATTATTAGAAATATTAAAAACAGACATAGGGGGAAAAAGGAAAGTTTACAAAGAAGCTAGAAGAATGCATGGCACTCTTTAGACATGAAACAAACTCACATTAAGTATGAATATAGAGAGAATTGCCCAGATAACTGATCACAAAAAGCATTTTAACAATAGCGCTTCATTCAAGCCTTTAGGTCTTTCTGTTTGTACCGCACAAAAGCTATATCCTTCTCTCTGTAGCACAACTCTGACTCAATCCCCACCTCTTTTGAGAGGAGCCAACATTTCTATACCTCGAACCGGAAGGGAACGCACAAGACAGAAAGTTGCATTAAAATATCTAAACACTGGAGATGTCACTTACGCTCCTTTTGTCTTCGGAAATCCTTATTTTCTATTCTCGTTTAGTTTTACCTGCATATGCTAACCACATGGCCATTTTAACAAGTAGAATACAATTTCTTTTTTCCACAAGCGATTCTTTTTTTAAATTTTAACTTCTTCCCAGTGTGAGGATGCAAAAAAGTATCCTCTCTGATATACAATGGGCACAACTGAGATAGGGGGAATTCCCATCTGGTAAACTAGAGAAAAAAAATGCTAAGGAGATTTACTTACCCACAGCTTTAGTCAGATGACTTTTTAAAGAAGTTCACATATTCAGCTTAAATATATTTGTGTGAAATCAGATTTTCCTGCCAAAGCTGTAGAATAGATAGGTGCTTGTAACTAGATCATCACTAGCTTAACCCTTTACTATCAAAGACATCTTTAATGGCCACAACACCATGGTGTTTAAGTGAATGCAGCTTATATCATGCTTACCATGGATTTCTTGGTATTTTTATAGTAAGGGTTCCAGCCGATGCTCATCACCATTTTGTAGACATCACCATTACCCACACAAGCCCAGCCGTAGTAGATCCCTGTGCTGATATCTGCAGGAAGATTGTCCACCACGGAGTCTGGGAAGTTTGCTGTAGGTCAGAGGGAAACATCAGATGACGGGAATAAAAAGGACAATGTGGAAGAAGTTAGTGACTTTCTCAACATTACTTCAAACCAGAAGAAGACTTTTTATTTAACTGAAGCTTCCAATTGCTTTTTATGATAATGAAGGCTAGAAATGTTTGCAGAAAGCATTTGATTAATCTATTAACTTAGGTGTATTCAAAACTAGTACTGTGAAAACGAGACATACTGCTCGAAAAACTTCTGTGGGAGAGAAAAAATATATGACAGGCATTTGTTACAAACAAACTGCATCCAATATCCTATGCAAGTTTGATTTTAAGCCAAAGATTTTGCAAAATGCTCAAGGCCAGATAAACCCATGTGTTCTGGTTTTGTCCGTGACTGTATGCTGTCCAGAGCTCTATTCTGATATCTCAGAGTAAAACCTACAATTTATTAGTTTGGCCATTGTTGACAGTGAAAAAATGCTGAACGCTGCCTGGTCGACAGATGTTTAAAATGCAGTCCCCTCTAGTTGTTTGCAAGCTATTGGTCTGATACTAGTGTAAAGATCCTAAATCCTAAACTCATAGGTAGTGTGTAAAAAAAAAAACAGTCATTTTTTCACCTAAATGAGAAAAGAAACTACAATCTAAATAGGGGATCAGACTAGGTAAACTTGTACTACAGTTATTATTCCAGACAGTTGTGGATAGGAGACTGAGTGGACTGGGAGAATGAAAAGGAGAGATCAATAGGTTAGCGAAGTTTTTTGTCCAACGGAATAGTTTGAAGATATGTTAAAAGCTGAACTTGTTTTGAAAGGTACACGTGAGGATAAACGAAGCAACTATACACTGCGAATCATTGCGGTAAACCCCCCCAAAACAAAACAAAAAAACACACAAAAAACCGGAGCGATGGTTGCGTAAATGGTGCACAGCAGTTCACGCGTGTGTAAAGGGGCAGGTAGCCAGTACAAAGAACACTGGGTCTAATAGAGTAACTGATCACACGTGTTATAACGTACATGTATTATGTAAAATCAGACCGCTAACGTTAACTTTAATGTCAATGGTTGTTTCCAGCTCTGCAATTCCAACTACGTTATTTGCGTAAATCGGTGTTTAGGTTAGCTTAATTAAAAGCCCTGCAAACAAATAGCAAAATGGTCAACTCACCTGTGGGAATACCGAGCTCTTTGCTTCCCCTTCCAAATCCTCGAACGACCTCTCCCCGACAGAAGTACGGCAGGCTCTTCATGACTAGAGTCCGGATAGTAGCCGTCTCTCTTGAATGAGCGCTACAGAATGACCTCGAACGACACGCGGAAGTCCGGCTAGCTAAAGAGACAGGACTACACGGTTATCTAACGCACTCTTTTTTGCCCAAAATGTAGCCCCTGCGGAGTTCAAAGTTCAGATTACTCTAGCTATAATGCTGTGCTCCTCGAGTGGGATAAGGTTGAACCGTCTGGTGAAAGTTCGCTCACTATGCTATCAGCGCTAATAACTGTTAGCCTTGCTGGATGCGAACATTTCCTGAAGTGGGTTTGTCTGAAGGTGCTGTTTACACCAGACCTGACAGACAGCAGTCTCCGCTTCAAATAGATCCGCTCTCTGTATGACTGAGAAAACGAAGTCCAGATCCTTACAGGTAGCCGGTAATATTACATGTGTTGCACCATCACATATCTGCGTCACCAACGCTTCGTCTGATGTCACTGACCGCGTGACCAAAAACTGCCGAGTAGCCATGTGCTGCCTTCGGGTGCTATAGGAAATATAGCTATTACTCGAGCAGATGTATGGAAAGCTCGATTAGTTTTTAATCAGGAGGGTTGACCCGGAGAGTCTCTTTTACTAATGCCACTAGTCAAAACAAAATGAATTGTTTACTGATTTGGGGTGCCAGGTAATAAGTAACCACCTGTTTATACATAAAAGCTTTACTACGACTTTCCAAGTCAATTTTTTGATACTCCTGTTAGTTAGGGTAACCATATTTTGATTTCCAAAAAAGAGGACACTTGACTTGTGATGAAGAACTTTAATAAAACTGTTTGCATAAAGAAAATTTTAACATTTTTCCACAATTTAAATGATGCCTTCTCTGCGTGGTTAATTACGGAGCCCCTCTGATGACATGGTCCAAAAAATAAATAAATCGTGGCCACAAAATACTACTTTGTGGGCACGAAATAGTATTTCATGGCCACGTGCCCACGAAGTGGTATTTTGTGGCCACGATTTATTTATTTTTTGGACCATGTCATCAGAGGGGCTCCGTAGTTAATGACTCTTGAAATAAAAAAATTCAGTTAGGCTTTTAAAAGTCATCAAGTGCAAAAAAACTTACTCAGTAGAACTAACTTAGTTAACTAAGTGAACTCAGTTCCACCACCACTCAGTTAACTTAGTAGATGAATTTTCGCCTCGCACAGCCTTTTTCTGTTTTTCTGTGTCCATGTGAGCAACAAGATCACCCGCACCTTTGTTAGACACACAAACGTATGTGCCAGCTCTGCACACGGTGCACTCCGCCTCCCATTTATGCCGACCGACGGTATGCGGGAAATTTCATTTACAGTTCATTTGAAAAGGTGCACTTGCGCTTCGGCATCTTTTAAACATTACTAGGTGCGCAGTTGCGTACCGTCTGCCCCGTTTGTGAGCGCAAAATAACCACTCGCAAAGCAGGCAGCAGTTAGGGTATGACGTAACCTATATGGGTCCCCTGTAGGCTCGTAAAACCCGGACATTTTTGTCAATCTCAAAAATCCCCCCGGATGCCCCGGACAGAACGTGAAAAGTGGACATGTCCGGGGAAAAGAGGACGGTTGGTCACCCTAGTGTGTGAGTTCCTGGATGCCATTGTTTGAGGTGCTGGTGCATAGCCGTCGTGCTTATATGATCGGCCATTTCCACCTTACAAAGCCGGAAAACGACTGAATCACTTCCTTTTCTGTTAAAATA
>VUQR01011284.1:0-10144 GCA_015108515.1 Hemichromis elongatus
TCCGCGCGTGAAAATTGCATGTTTTAAAGCGCAACAAGTTTACTTTGGACGTGCTTCGAGGTGCGAATGTGCAAGGACCAGCTGGGGGCGTGTGGCGCTTTTTGGTCGCTTCTATTGCTTTCGGTGTGTACGCACCGTTACACAATCATACCAAAACTCTGTCCTGATAGTTTCCACTTTCTCTTTTGTATCAGACATACTGAGACAATATTCGGGATAAATAACTATGAAAACAATTTATTTATTCAGTTTAGAGGTTTACACATCACATCATTATATTCATTGAGCCTGTTTCACTTGAATGGTCCACTTGATGGCGCAGTAGAGCAAATGAATCATCACAATGCTTCGAACCATGAGTCAACCAGTTGGATGGAAAGCTTCTGTTCATCACAAGGCTTCATCTCACCATCACTAACAATTGTTTTCACAGAGCATTGAAAGGAGAGAGTGTGAGACTTTCCACACCACTCAAATATTCTTGTGTAGGGGGCTCTAGCACTCTGATAGTGACTATAACCGCCTGGGGGAGTCCTGCCATACTCAAATTCAATCTCTCACGGGGATGTGAAAATATGAGTCCTTCAAATATGCTTCCTGCTATTGATGTAAAACGCCTGGGTGCACTACAAGCAGCAGAGTGGTGGCTGTAAGCATCCTGAATTTGTAGGAAAGTATTCCCCCAGCAATGATTCAGATGGCTAAGCCAGTTTAATCTATTTTTCCTATATAATCGGTGAACCATCCTTAATAATTGATGATTGCCAACTTAAAGGAAAGGTATGCAATAATACATTTTTAAGGACAGTTCTCACCTAACAAGTTTTCCCTTCTCAACTAAGAAGGTTTTAGAGATTATAAATTCAAAAATTTTGACTAAATATTTCTCTTTTCCAATTCCACCCAAAGCAAAAGAAAATCACTTCAAAATTTTAAATGCTATATATCCATCCAATTATTATCTTCACAAGAAATTCAATATAGATAAGAACGCATGCACTTTGTGCAATAATGATTTTAAAACAACGGAGCATCTTTTTATTCATGTGAAAGTTTCAGATCTTATTGTGATGATTCAGTGCTGGATAACCTCACACGCACATTTTTGCGCCATACATAGTTTTGTGAGTTAAGCACACGAGACAGAAGTGGTGTTCCAGATCGTTTATTGAACGATTCCCTATACAAAAAGTTTAGGAGGCAGCGGCCTGCACAGCCTGGCCCCTCTGCACAGACACTCTGGTGTGAGTCTTGGCAAGATGGTCAGTGAACTCCTGGAAAAAAAGAGCAGAAAGCCTGGTTACACACAGTCCTGACATAACCATAACAGCTTATGTTGGCTCTGTACAGACCTGGTAGGGAGACTTTGTGAACACTGTCTCCTTCCACAGATCAGGGGTCAGGTAGCTGTAAGTCTTGGAGATGGCGTCAAAGGTGGCCTTGGCTAAAGGGGGGAATTAAAAAGAGTGAGCGTTTGTGTAGCATGGAGCTCCAGTAACAAAGCACAACAGTCTTGTTGGGGGGTAAAAAAAAAAAAAAAAATGTAGAGCATTGTAAAAGGGTAACAGGGAAGATTACTGAAACGTCTCCCTGCCGTGCAATACTCAATTCTTTCTCTCCATTTAACGACAACTACACCACTGCCAAGGTGAAGCTGGGCAGAGCGAGGAGAAACCCAAAAGAAATACCAAACACAAATCGTGACCTCAGGAGAAGCTTACCAAAGTTGCCGAGGGTGGCGGTGCAGCCCCTGGCAGAGGTGTAGCAATCATCGATTCCAGCCATCATGAGCAGCTTCTTGGGCACAGGGGCAGACACGATGCCGGTACCACGGGGGGCTGGGATGAGACGCACCAGGACAGAGCCGCAGCGGCCAGTCACCTTGCAGGGCACAGTGTGGGGTTTGCCGATTTTGTTACCCCAGTAACCCCTTCTGACAGGGACGATAGACAGCTTGGCCAGGATGATGGCCCCACGGATGGCTGTGGCCACCTCTTTGGAGCACTTCACTCCCAGGCCCACGTGGCCGTTGTAGTCACCAATGGCAACAAAGGCCTGTAGACAAGAAGCAAAAGGCACGTAGTGTTCGATTTAGACACAAAGCTGATTAACAAGAGAAAAACCTTTGCAGCGAAATCCAAACTCACCTTGAACCTGGTGCGCTGACCGGCCCTGGTCTGCTTCTGGACGGGCATGATCTTCAGCACCTCGTCTTTAAGACCAGAACCCAGGAAGAAGTCGATGATCTCAGACTCCTACGGTAAAAAGGAATAAGCATCAAGGGGTTTTCATCACAAGAGAAACTGCAGTTCATTCAAACATTTCCACACAACAAGTACACGTCAGATTCTTCTAAAATGACAACCACCAAGCACAATGTGACACTGTCTTTTGTATGAAATCTTCATGCAAATCTAGCTGCACTGCTTAAAAATGAGGCACAAACTTGGTGCCTTTAACCGGTTTAAGAGAAAGAGCACCAATACACTTCTTTTAAAATAACAGACCACTGATCATCATTAATAAAACACTCTCTCTGATGATTTATGTATCTTAACTGTAATTACCTTGATGGGCAGAGAGTACAGATAGATCTCCTCCAGGGACTTGATCTTCATGTCCTTAACCAGGCGGCCCAGCTTGGTGACTGGGACCCACTATCACAGGAAAGAAACCCAGGTAAATTACAAAAAACCAAAATAATAAAGGATTATGTTCAAGACACGTACTAATCCAAAAACCTACCTCCTTGTCCTCGGACTTGCCGCCCCGGGCACCACGGCCCCTGCCACGGCCTCTGCCGCGTCCACGGCCCCGGCCGCGGCCACCTGCGCCAAAACCTCCGCGAAAACCTCCTCTACCACCGGCGTCGTCCGCCATTTGCTGCACGACAAGCCAACAACGAAAATGTTTAGTTATTTATCCTCCAAAACACGCACATGCCTAGGGAAATTCAGTCTTACGGGACACGAGCACCGCCGCCATATTCATACAAGAAATATTTCCATCTGTATTCAAACCCGCGCTTAAATACGTGCGGAATTTTAATTTAATATGCTAACATATGATTTTATAATCAACGCTAATGTGTTTGGTTGAACGATGCGTGAGATTGTTAAGGATATAAAGTAGGAGAAGAGCCTCGAGAGCACACTTACGTGATCGATAAAACAGGAAGAAGGCCTGTGAGCGGTTCCGCCGGTTTTTATATGACAGTATTATCGCGAGATTTCCTTCACAAGAAAACGTGATCTCTATCGAATAAATGAGTTAAATTATATATTTGCTTACAAAAAAACAAAGCTCCTAAAAAACAGTTATAATAAAATAATAAACGCACTCGGTTAATGATTTTAAGTGTTTGTTAAAATAATCTGTTTATTCTATAAATATACTTTAACTGGCTTATTTTATTTAGTAAAATGTAGGAATAACACATTACATAGTACAACTTAGAAAAACAAACCCCGGCCTTAGCTTATCTGTGAGATTTTAGTAAAATACTTTTATTAGTTGATCTGTTTAAATAAAACTAGCACAGGTAATAATAAAAATGTAAAAGCTTTATTTACAAAATAGGTTACATTACATTGCAATCTGACAACAAACCCATTATTAAGATGCCTACAGTGCCAGTATTTGCCCTCATTCCTAAATGTATCTCTCTCTCTCTCTCTTTTTTTAGATTTCTCAGGCTTACATGTTTTGGACCATCAAACATATTTTAACATTAATAATTGTTATATAACAATAGGTTATATAAACGATATAACAATAACTATACCCCAAGTACACTTGAGCTTTAGGGTATGGAATAATGGCAAGACATTCAGGGCTTTCTGGCAGAGAGCCGACTTTTTGGTTCTATCAATTACACCAAGTCATCCAGGTCCTGAAGTAGCAAATGGGTCAGAGAGCATCATACTAACACCACCGTGTTTGACTCTCAGTATGATGATCTTTTTATGAAATGCTGTGGTATGCTTACGCCAGATGTATCAGGACACAAACCTTCTAAAAAGTTGAAAAAATTTGGTTAATAACAGTTAATTTGTGAATTAACAAGAGAGGAATGACTTTTTCATATAGGTCAGGTAGGTTTGGCTTTTTTACCTTAGAAAATGAAATCATCATTAAACTGACGTTTGTATTTACTCAGGTTATCTTGGTCTAATATTAACAATTTGTTTGTTTATTGGAAACAAAATATGCAAAACATATTACAATCGGGAAGAGGGCAAATAATTTTTCACAGTACTGCATATACTCAAAAACACACACCTTCAAAGAATTAAACACATGATGAATTTATACACAGCAGAAGCCCAACCAGCACCAGCAACTAACTCCCTCCCTCAGCAGCTGCTGCTGCTACTTGGAGTCCCACTAGAGCTGCCACTACTCTCTCCGACGTCCTCCTCTTCCACCTCATGCAGATCGTCCATCACCTCCAGACTTTCACAGATAAGCCCTATCTGCCTTTTCATGTGGGCCATGGTGCTCTGCATCCTCCTCATCTTCCGCTGTAGGGCGGTGGCAATGGCCCTGTGGTTCCTCTGCCTGGCTTCGTACTCCTGCCTCAGCTGCTTGTAGCAGTTATGTTGAGCCTGGGTTCGGTGGGAGAGTATCGTCCCACAGCCCATGTGGCAGGGCTGGCGCCAGTGCTCGCAGTGGTGCGCATGGGTCTCGAGGTCTCTGCGGAGGAGCTGTACCCTGCAGCCCTGGTAGGGGCAGGGGATGAGCTCATACAAACAGCTCATGCTGTGGCAGTACTGCTCTGAGAGGGGGAAGGTCTCTGCACAGCCGCGGATCTCATTCTTACACTGTGAGACACACAGAAGAAATTATAAATTCAATAAAAGAACATCAGGCAAATGTATTCTCTCTGTTAGAGGCTAATAAAAAAATCACGTAAAAATGCGTTCAAGTTCCCTTTCCTACCTTGATCTTCAGGCGTCCAATAGATTTGCTCAGCTTGAACATGACAAAAATCAGGTTTGGGTTCACTGGTTTCCTGCAGCAGGGGCAGGTCTCCTGTCTGCAGAGGACAAGTAGGAATGAGTCGCTGGCCAAATAAAAGAGCCAGGTAAAACTTTTGTCCAGGGATACTGATCAGATACATTCAGTACCTTTTTAGCCACTGCAAGATGCATTTTTTGCAGAAAATGTGGTGACATGCAGCTCTTACTGGACATCTGAGAACCCCTTGGCATATGGTGCAGATCAGATCATAGTCTGGAGTATCCACAAACAGCTCCACATCATAACCCCCGCTCTGTGTGGACACCTCTGGGTCCGCCTAGATGTGGCCAAAGTGTGTAGAAAAACAGAATCTTATATTTCAGGTATAGCTCAGGAGGACAGACTGAGAGCTGTTATAAACAGCTCTGTGACTGTCTATAACCTCTCCACAGTGTTCTCACCATAAAAAAAGAGACAACAAAACAGAGCTGTTCTGGAAAGCCATATGACTGATCACATGATTACAGCATGTTTTTTTTTTCCACCATACAAAACATCAAACAATCACAAAAAATTCAAATGATCACCAATGATATTTTTAAACAGTTAAAATACAACATAAAATAAAAATGCCACAATACTCATGTAGTAGTATACACTTCAAATACCAAGCAAACAATAGACTTGATTTAGGCTATATACACAACCTGTTTTTGACTTATTGAGCATCAGTCCATTAATCTGAGACACTAAACCTAGATTTAAATACAAACAAACAAGCAAACAAATATAAAAACACACACACACACAAAGAAGCCCTCTACTCACCATGACAGCCTCCTGTTGTATTTTTCCCAGCGTGTTACCATAACCCGGGGGGCTGGTTTTACTCCATATCGATCCTCTCATATGTCACACAAGTAACACACACCCGTGTTATCAATACAACACACGTGAACATTCCTGACAAAACAACGAAGGAGAGACCGCGCGTGTGTGTGCGCGCGCGCAACAGATGAAAACTGTTGGCAAACTGTAGAAGCAGAGCCATAATGGAAAAGCGTCGTTTCCCTGCTGTTCTAGCACCAAACTCATTCTTCACACGTCAAACGCAGACTTCTAAACGTCAATAGCTGAGCGGCTGCTGTTGTGATGCTCAGGAACTACAATACAAATAAATAATAAATAAAATAACCCATAAGCATATAGCTCTGATTATTTTCCGCCTTCTTTAGACCAAGTCTACTTCCAAAATTAAATCTTTAAAAACCCCAAGTTTAGCGTTTATGCGTTCATTTGTTGACAACAGCAGCGTAACCAATCACATCCCGGCGCTAAAATGACGCGAAACGTGTGCGACTCTGCCGTCAACATGCGGGATGGATGGCGTTGTGGACTGTAGCCAACGTGTGACATGAGAAATAAGTAGTTTACACCGCCTGCACTCGCTACATCAATTCTTTTTTTGGGGCATTTCTCACGGGCAAGATGGCAAATACAAACCTTCAGTTCAAAACCAAGTGAGTTGTGCTTGCTGCGGGTGTGGGCTGGAGATCATGTAGCGGGCTAACACGAGATAGGCTAAGGTGTTATATGAAGTTGTTGAATTCAATGTTGTTGTTTTGTTTTTTCTTCACAGTTATGCTGTTTCCAGCAAGATCGAGCCATTTTACAAAGGAGGGAAAGTGCAGGTGGGAGCTCTGCTTTGATGTGTGTGTGTTTGTGTGTAGCTTCAATTGATGTCTCTAGTGACATTTTAGATTTTAACAATGCGCTGGTTTAAAGTTAAACGACTTGCATGAGGTAAATAGGCAGTGCAACAAAATAAAGAAAGTCCTGAATTTTTTTTTATTGATAATCATCACAAACAGATGTTTTCAGTGTCTCACACATCTGTTTTAAGTCTGCGTGACAATAACCATGACTCCCTTAACTCTGATCTCTTTTGTTTTAGATCAGCAAAGACGAGAAATACATCTTTTGCACCTGTGGCTCTCGAGTCAATGTCTTGGAGATCAGCACCGGGAAGATCATTCACTGTGTTGAGCATGTGAGTTCAGCATCTAACATCATGGGTGGGCAATTCATTTTTACCAGAGAGCAACATGAGGAACTGTGACTATTGTGGAGGGCTGCATCAAAAAAGTTGAACTGAGTTCAGCTTGGCATTGCTTTCATTTTGTGTAAACTGCTCCTAGGAAGAGTAGATGTTACAATGAGGCAATAAGGATGAGAATTAGGTTAACTATTTATTCAACATCCCCAGAGATGGCTGTGAACAAAATGTGCATATTTTTTCAAAATTTTAAAAACTTTAAAATTGCAGCCGTATTTTAATAGTTTCAGTTTAATAACTTCATCTATATTTGTCAATTTCTTGTTCAGTGACAGAAGTCTAGTTTTGTTTTGGTCTTTGTTCTGCGTCCGAGGTTGATACGTGAAGGGCAGCAGACAGAGGATCACCACCTGGACTTGTTAAACTTCCATAATTCAGAATGTTTGTCCACAGTGTGATTCAGCACTTTTGCCTTGGGGAAGTTAATTATTTTATTTATACATCTACAGCATGGTTAATTTTTAGCTGTGACTTATACAACACCTCCTGGTGTGTTCCTGTCACATTTGGATAGCCATTAGTTGTAATACCTGCCAATTTGTCCCATGCCAGATCCACCCTATCCAAGCATGCAGTTACCGCTGTACTCAAATCAGTCCTTGTCTCAGTGTCCTTGATCCCTCTTGTTCCAGTTTACCTGGAGAGGAGCGCATTCTCAAATGCTTGTTTTTGTCTCAGAGCATATTAGCATGGCAGTCGACCACACAGTCTTTGTTCAACTCCAGTCATAGAATGACTTAGTGTGTTTTGGGTTTTGTTCTTTTTTTGTGAGAAATCACAAAGCTGATGCTCATTGCTTCGCTCCTGGATATGTAAAAAAAAAACAACCTCATAAACCCTCTTAAACATCTGTTCAAACACATTTATAGTGCATCTGCATTCTCATGCACATCTAACAATTGAAAAATCTCTACTTTGATCTTGGGAAGAGATCCAAATTGCTTTGGGGTTACATCATGAAGGGCATCTAGTCCAAATGATGTGCCAAATTAAACGGTGCTGCCTGCTATCATTCTTTCTTTTTGTGAATAAGGTGCACTTCCATGTTTACTGTCTGAATATTTTGTTGTTATGTTTTGTTTTCCTCCGCTAGGATGATCAAGAGGACATCACTTCATTTGCTCTCAGCTATGATGATGAGGTACATAAATACCTGAGTCACTTCTCATTAGATCAGTCACATTTGTGTCTTAGTATTTTCTGCCGTCAGCCTGTACAGCAGCACTCAGTTAATCTTTGCTTTGTGTCCCTCCACAGATGCTGGTAACAGCCAGCCGGGCTCTGCTGCTGAAGCAGTGGGATTGGAGGCAGGCTAATTGCACTCGGTCCTGGAGGGCTATTCACACAGTTCCTGTAGCTAGTATGACCTTTGATTCCACCTCTACTCTCCTAGCCACAGGTCAGCTACCACATGATTTATTAAAAAGAAAAACTTCTCCTTGAGCTCTGCTGCGTATACATATATATTGTTTCTTTTTATTTACCTGCAGGTGGCTGTGATGGCACAATAAAACTTTGGGATGTGGTGAAGCAGTATTGCACTCATAACCTAAAAGGGTCATCTGGTGTTGTACAGTAAGTCAAAGTGTCTCGTCTTAAAATGTATATTCATATGTCATACCACTTTTTTCTGCTGCGTGTCTGGGTTGCAGGGGCAGGAAACTAAACAAAGGTGCCAAGGCACTTCCAAGCCAGCATGTCCTTGGTCTGTCTCAGGGTCTTCTTCTTTCTAGTGGGACATGCTTACCCAGAGTTCTTTAATACTACAGCAGAAAAAATAGTATGATTTTCTTGATTTCATATAGCTGATTTTTAGCTGACAAAGGCTGAAGGCTATTGTCTTCACCTCACCATGTGGGCGGGAACCGTGGACTCACAATTATTTTATAGTGATAATTAGAAAGAGGCGATGTGGGAGTTTCAAATTTATAATGGGTTTATCTACTGGCAGGTTGACAGGTAGCACTGTTGGCTGCCAGTATTTTTACAAATACTCACGTGTAGCAGGATTTTACAAAAATATGAAGAAACTAGAAACAAAAGAAATATTTTGTGTGTCTTTGTGCAGTTTGGTCCAGTTCCACCCAAATACCGACCTGCTGCAGCTTTTCTCTTCCTCTCTGGACTGTGGCATCCGGATATGGGACCTGCGCTCCAGCCAGTGTGTGTGTGTCCTGCAGAGCCACTACAGCGCTGTGACATCTGTTAGCTTCAGTCCTGATGGTAACACCATGGTCAGGTACTGTGATATTTTAAATCAAAGTCAGACTCCTTTTTGTTTGTGTAGTGCTGTGTGTTAAAGTCCCGTGCTCTTTCAGTTCTGGCAGAGACAAGATCTGCACAGTTTGGGATCTGAAAACTCGCAAAGCCAAGAGAACTGTTCCAGTCTATGAGGTGACATTACATTCATTATAACTTAAATACAGTTTGTGCTCTTCATTTTGGGAGAAAAGCTGCAGCTTTCTTTGTGTGTATGTGATCACACAGGCTGTGGAGGGTGTCGTAATTCTTCCTGGGAATACAGACTTGACTGAGATTGGAGTAAAGGGCAATGACTTGCATTTCATCACAGCCGGAAGCAAAGGTCTGGCTGCTAAATCAGCTCAAATATTTAATTTGCGGTGCTTCGCAATGCAGCTCTAAATATAAACGCCTCATCTCCTCTGTGTCACTCATCTGTTCTCCTTTCTTTTTCCTAGGTGTGTTAAGGGTTTGGGAGGCCAGCACGGCACGTTGTGTCTACACGCAGACCCTTCCCTCCACCCTCTCCTCTGCCTCTGAGGAGGATGAGAACGACAACCCCCGCGGTCTGATGTACCTGTTTCACCTGTCCGCCTCCGCCAGACTGGCCACAGTCACTGCAGAGCACAACATACTGCTATACCAGCTGCCTGCTCTCACCACACAGCAGCAAGTGGGTACCGGGGTCATGTATTAGTTGATTGCTTAGATGCAATACTTACATTACTTCACACTACAGCTTTAAACATCTGTTAGTATGGGTTTTTTTCCCCCCAATTTCTTGTTTGATGAAGAGCAAAAAGATTCTGAATCAGCCTATTGATC
>VUQR01011284.1:11959-25760 GCA_015108515.1 Hemichromis elongatus
AGCATCATTTGTTGTGACTGGCAGTCAGGACTGTACTGTGAAAGTGTGGGATCTACCTGCAGACTGCTCTGCAGAAGGAAGCATCCATCAGCTAACCGCCCGGGCCACAGAGAAAGCACATGATAAGGTACAAGGCATTGTCCATTTATCCAGCCCATTAAAGTTGCAGGATAGGTTCACGGTCACCATGTAGCTACCATCTTGGTATGTGGGCAGTTGTTTTGAAGCTAAGGTCTAAATAAATGAAGGACAGAGCCATAATCAGTGCTCTCCAGGGTATAAAACCACACATGTAGAAAAAAAAATGCTTCAAGGGTTTGCTGAGTTCCCAAAATACAATTTCATTAATCTGATTCCCTGAAAAGTACAATTTAACTTGAGTCACACAACATTTTGACTTGACCCAAAGTGTCGATGTGATCAATTTCTGTGACTTATTCCAAGCATTCATATTATAGTTGCAGTAAGCCAAGAAAAAATGAATAAAGTCTCCCCATCTCTCTGTATTACACTAATGGCTAATACTTTCACGTGCCCTCACACTGAAACGGCGACATCTGGACTGATGACCTTATAAAGTGAAGCCTTGAGCTTAAAGTGAAGCAAAATACACGACACTAAAGTTTTCTTTAAATTTAGGATTCAAAAAGTTTATTGTCATATACACTGTAAAATAAAACTGGTTATCTAGAGAAATGAAATTCTTACTGTGCAAGTTCCTGTCACACAACTAGATAAACAACTAAAATAAAGAATAAACGTAACTCTGAGCATTAATCAGAAGCACGTCATATCTATTTTTAAGAGGAGTTTTGAAGATTTGGGTTTGGTCCTGAACACCTTGCAGTGAGTGAGTCGATTATGAACTCCAAAGCAGCACATCTCTAACAGAATGGCTGGAAAAGAAAAAAAACAACGAGATGCAGATGGTCACAAACCTCAACAGTGATGTTAAACCAGTTGACTCTTAGTTTTCATGGCTCCTCATCTCTTGAGTTCTTTGTTGTGCATGTGATGATGCTCTTAGACTATTAAAAAAAAATAGCACCATGCATTCCCATGGACCTATGCGTGAACGATTTCGATGTCAGCATAAAATAAAAAGTTTAAACGCCAGCTCCACTGTGGCATCTTCGTTTTCTGCAAAACACCTGACTCAGGAAGGTTAGAGGAGCCATATGTCTGCGACTCAGTAACCCTTATTTAATTATAATTTAAAACAAAAAGAATTTAGATTATGATGCTTCTTTTTTTTTTCTTTTTTGTTTTAAATAACTACAAGAATGTTGCGTGTAATAAAAAGCAGACTGGTGAGTCAATCAGTTATGTAAACAGCTTTAAGCAAGTTGGCTCTTCTCATAAGGAAGTGCAGGAAAACTCGACCGTGGATCTGATTTCCAGTGCGATGCTGGAAAGTAATCTTTCGTGCTACACCTGCCCTCATCTTACTTGGCAGCATTTCTTTTGAAATACCAGATTAAACCAAAGTAGGATATCGGTTAATCAAGTGCAAGGTGGCACTGCAGGCAGTGTGGCAACAGGAAATAAGATCATTCATTTCATTTGGAAACTTTATCCCAATTCAGTTATTACTTCTGGTTTTTTTTGTTTTTTTTAATAAATATTTACTCATTCAAACCATCATTTTAAGAAAGCTCATCAGTTTTGTTCAAACATCTGGTCCTTTACTTCTTTCTCTCACATGTGATGCCTCCAGGATGTCAACAGTGTTGCCATATCACCCAATGACAAGCTGCTGGCTTCAGGTTCCCAGGATCGCACAGCCAAGCTGTGGTCCTTGACGGGGGAGGGGACGGTGGGCCTGCTGGGGGTGTTTCGGGGCCACCGTCGCGGCGTCTGGGCCGTCTGCTTCTCTCCTGTGGATCAAGTGCTGGCCACCACCTCTGCAGACGGCACGGCCAAGCTGTGGGGCCTGCAGGACTTCAGCTGCCTCAAGGTGGGACATTCACTGTGCATGTGTTGGAACTGCAGCAATCTCATGAATTTATTTGCAAGTGATTTTTTTTTTCTTCTTTGGTGTTACATAAAAGTAATTATACTCAGATCTTAGTGAGGTATAATTTGTAGCTATATTGCTTCATTTTTTTCTGCTCGTTCTTACTTCTTCTTTCTGTTTTTTTAAAGACGTTCGAGGGCCACGATGCATCGGTTCTCAAGGTGATCTTTGTGAGCCGAGGCACTCAGCTGCTCACCAGGTAAACGCACCAAACACAAAACCAAATGCATGCCCACGCTGCGGATTAATTTTTTATGCTCAATCCAGACTTCAAAATCATGTGGGTTTGTCTCTCATCTTATCTTAGATATGATAGTTTGCCACACTTCCTCATTTATAGGAAGACAGTGAAACAAACCCTGTGATTTAAAACCTCAGTCTCAGTGGAAGGGTAGTTGTCAATTCTAAAAGTGGTTTCACAGTCAGACCCGTCCTGATGGTTGGTCTGACTGTGGCAACAGCAGAAATGCTCATTTCAAGGCTTCAAAGCATGACTGTGGAAAGCCAACGGATGGGTAGCTATGTCCTTTTTTCATGCTCTCTGTTTTCCACACAGTAATTAATACAATTTTTATTGATTTCCGTAGTGGCTCCGATGGTTTAGTGAAGCTGTGGACCATCAAAACCAATGAGTGTGTGAAGACACTGGATGCCCACCAGGACAAAGTGTGGGGTCTCCACGCCAGTCGCAAAGATGACAAGATGGTTACTGGATCAGCGGACTCGAACCTCACTGTGTGGTCGGTAAGTAGCATTTGGCTGCTAGCCTCCAGATGGATAGGGAATACAAAGGGAAGGTAACGGAATAACTTGGGCCTCAATCACTTAGCAGTCAGTCTTCTAAACAGCTAAAAGAAAAATACTGACCACCAAAACAAAGAGTTTCACTTGTTTTGTCGCTATTTTAATGTTTAATGTTTGCTGTTTGTTTTTTTTTTGTTTTTTTATCACTTTCTGTGTTTGAAAAAAGGTGAGTTCAGTAGATCAACAGTGTTCTCTCTTGTGCACATCTAGGATGTGACTGAAATGGAGCTGGCAGAGGAGCAGGCTAAGCAGGAAGATCAGATACTCAAGTAAGTTGCACACGACATCTCTGACAGCAAAAAGAGGCATTTACTGTTGTAGAGCAGGCACACCTCCACCATCCTCCTCCTCTTCGCTCTGTCTGGTGGACAGACGCACTTTGTCATGCTTTTAGACTTGTTGAAAGATCACTCGTGTCACTCAGATATGATCTGCTTCTGTTTTGACATCCCGTTGGTCAACATGTCCCTCGGGTGATTTTTAGTGATTTGCTTGGCTGTGGAGGTTCACAGGTCAAACCTGTTAGTAAAGTATGAGTGCAGGAGAGCGTGCTTTGGTTTTCTGAAAAGCACAAAATAACTTTAGGATTTCAGGTGTGCAGTGTTTGAAACGATAAAGAATTTATTTCTGCATTAAATGTTAATTTGTACTTTTCTTGCTAAAGTAGCTTTGCATATTTCCCACCGGCCCACAGTTCATCAACTATCTTTAAGGGGCGACCATGGTTCAGGAGGTTGGGAAGCTTATCTTGTAACCGGAAGGTTGCCGGTTCAATCCCCTGCTCTGTCTGTCTCAGTTGTGTCCTTGGGCAAGACACTTGACACAAGAATATGGCAGTCTGCCCCAGAGCAGCTGTGGCTACAACTGTAGCTTGCCTCCATCAGTGTGTGAATGTGAGAGTGAATGAGGCTATAAAGCGCTATATAAATGCAATCCATTATCTGAAACAGTCATCATCTCCCTTCTTTTGAACTTTTAACTATATTTTCACAAGTTTTACAGCTTTCCCTTTTAATACAGACTGCCCACCCTCATTTCCATTCATATCACTCCAAAGTAATTGACAGAAAAACTAATAAATGACAGAAAAGTTCCTGTTTTTCCACCATTAGTGAGTCAAGAGTAAATTAACAAAAACTCAATTTTTTCATAATTACAGGACAGTGTGCAAAGAACTGTAATAACTTTTTCTATTATGATAGGAAAAAATAGTCCTACAGCCTGGTGAGGGGGTCGCTGACCAATCATTTCATTTCTTTCTTTCTTTTTCTACAATTATGAACAAAAAGAATCCAAGTTGAGTTTTACTGAAACAAGTATCAGCACAGTTGTTGAATTAATGGGAAGTAAACATCAGTGATCACTATATAAATTCCTAGCAGTATGTACAGGTGTGTGTGTGTGTGTCTTTCTCTGTGTGTGAGCCCACACCTGTGTGTGTGTGTTGTGTCTGAAGGCAGCAAGAGTTGTCCAATCTGCTCCACGGGAAGAAGTATCTGAAGGCCTTGGGTCTCGCCATCTCACTGGACCAGCCTTACACCGTGCTCACTGTTATCAAAGGTACCGACTCTATCACACTTTGATTTGATTGTGCATGTAGAGTCTTCCTCAGCAAATTAGATGCTCAATCGAAGCCTGTCCTTCAGTTTTTCACCCGTCGTATCTGGAATGTTGTCATTTTCCTTCTGTACGGCTGCTCTGCTTTAAACGATGAGTCACTCGAGCAGTGATGCATGCAGCTCTGCCAAACAATGGGTCTGTGAACATAAAAACAAACAGCTGGTTTCTACAATCATCCCTTTAGTTCAGTGACACGTAGTTAAAACTGCAGTGACATTTTATTCATCTATTCTTTGGGACTTGCTGCACTACTTATTCATGTTAATACAAAGCAAACACATTCTTCTGCAAGCTAAGAGGAATTTAAACGCTCAGGTGTCTCATAGAAATGGAAGAAAATGTCTTGTATTGTAATAGAAATGCTCATTAATCCCACCATGTTTGATTGGCTTCCATAGAGGGAGTTTTTTAGTTCTTCTGGTAGTTTAATCCTTCCACTCTTTATATTATAATTCGAACAAACCAGGATAGTTGGACAAAAATAAAATGGTTCCCAGTTGGTGTGCGAGTACAATCACTTTACCCAGTTTGCTTTGGAGGTCTCTTCACTTGACTGGCTGCAAGTTTTTTTTTTGTTTGTTTGTTAGTTTGTTTTTTTGAGAGATCATGACATTCAGATGGCACCAGGCAAAACTGTGCCATTGCCAAGAACAGCCGTAAGTGAGACAAACATTGAGTTATCCACACAGCTGATTGGATAGTCTCTGGGGAGAGTTTGCAGAGTCCATCATGTAGCAAACCCTATATATACAGACTGCTGACTCTGATTAGCTGTCCCGTATTTCTTCCAGCAATCCGCGAAGGGGAGAATAGCTCCGAGCTGTTGGAAAAGACGGTGCTGAAGCTTCGACAGGATCAAAAAGGTATCGTGTTACAAAGAGAGGGACTCAGTTTTTACACGATACCAATACCTGTCATTTGGGATAGTAATAACAGAAGTGCCTTTTCTTTCTTCTGTTTCCTCGGATCCACTCAGAGTCACTTCTGCGCTATTGTGTGGTGTGGAACACCAACGCCAGGAACTGTCTGAATGCCCAGGCTGTCCTACAGGTGCTCCTCACACACCTGCCGCCCGAAGAGCTGCTGCAGTACCAGGGAGCCCGATCACACCTCGAGGGCCTCATTCCATACACAGGTTAGCGGGGGACGGGGGGGCTGAGTGTCTTGATGAACAGAGACCAAAATCACATCAGACAAAAAAGAAGAAAAAACTTTTACTCTGATTATTTACTCAAAGCGGCCACAGATTGATCTAAATTTTAGACGCACTCAGAAACGTACAAATTAGTGTCTCATATACAGAATACAACATTAGGTTTAAAGGTATAAACACTGAAAGGTTGGTTAAGTAGAGAAACTGCATAGACAATAGGAAAGAGAACGCTTTAGTTTTTGTGCCATGTTTAATAAACATGTTATACATGAACACAATCATTTTTTTCTACATGGAAAAATAACTGTTGTAAATTAATAAACTTTTTACTTTATTTATTTATTTATGATTATTTTCTCCACAGAGAGACACATGCAGAGGATTGGGCGTCTGCTGCAGGCCTCCATGTTCTTGAACTACATGTGGCAGAAAATGAGAGTAGCTGGAGGGCCGTCCAGGTGAGACTGAGCTCTGGACGCTTTGACAAATGAGCAGGCTGAATGTTGACTGAGTTTGGACTCCCGTGTTTCAAAGCAAAATGACCAGAAAAAGGAAAATTTCACCACAAAATCAGATTTAAGATTGTGTTTGTTTGTTTAATCTAATGAGAATGAATAACCATTAAAAGATGATGTCTAAATGAGGAGTCAACGTTTAACAGCATATTTGACTCTTTGGCGCTCCATATTTAGCTTTAAATGATAGCTTGAAACCTGCTGTGTGTAATTAGCTATGTGAGGTTATTAAATTAAAAATATTTTTAGTTTTTCAGGCTAATTTATGCTCTTATATCCTCTGCAGCATGGGCCAAGGTGAAGACATGGATACGACACCTCTGGCACAGGCTGAGCCTTTCTTTGTGATCGACAAGGAGAAAAAATGCGGCAGTGACGAGAGACGAGACGAAGACAGTGAGAGTGAACAAGACGAAGATCCAGGTTCCTCTGTTGAAGATGAAGAGGAGGTCGTCGATGTCAGTGCCACCAACAAAGCCTCCACCGACAACGGGCGAGTAAAGAACGGAGCGAGACTCAAAACTAACGGTAAGCAGCAGTCTGAAAGCGAGGAGAGCTCTGAAGAGGAAGATCAGGAGGAGGAAACGGCGGTTAAAAAGACAAAAGGTCTCCCGGTTTCTTTGGCTCACCAGTGCCAAACTTTTGCCAGCTGACAGGAATCGGTTCTGAACCAATAGGTTTTCTTTTCTCAGATTATTGGCAGCTGGAGACAGCTCAGACGTGAAATGACAACATTTGTTAGGACTGCTTCTCAACAGAGACTTTGAGTCTTGTGCCAAAGCATCAGCTCCTCCGTACAGATTTTAATTTTAATGACCCTGATTTCTTCAGACAAAAAAAGAGGAAAAGGGGATGCACAGGAGAAGGAAACCTGGACCATCTTCACACATACCACATGCCATTGTGTTGTCCTGATCTACCAGCTCAAATAAATGAATACACTTTTATCTAACCCATTTTTTTGTAATGCAGTTTCCTCATATAACTGTGAAGCCTTTTTTTTGTTTTTGCTTTTTTTTTTAAGAAGTTGCAAATGTTAATAAAACAATGTTTGATTTAAAAGGAGTCACATTTTTATTAAAATAAAATAACTACAAAGGGAGTAAATTAAATTTGAACAAATCACATTGTCGTGATGCACAGGCGTAGAAAAAAGGACTTAAATGAATGTGTGTCAATAGGTGAATGAGGCATGTTTGTAGTGCCTAAAATGCATAAGAACATACGGTTACATTGGTTCTCTGAGTGAGAGACTGTCTCTACACTCTGTTACATATCCCATATGTACAGGGTGGAGAGAAAGTCCATCTATCCATGTGAGTGAGCGCATCAGGCGCATGTTTACATAGTAAAAATTTCTCTGGGCTGAGCTGGAGGTTTGGGAGTTTCGGTTTCCTGGCAGGCTTTAGATTAGGACTGCTTATCTTGAGGATTTACGCTCAGCACCGAAAACAGCCGAAAAATGTCCTTTAGTTTTTGTAAAGCTTTATCTTCCTGGTTCATCCAGGTTGTTGCAGTACAGGTCCCTGAAAATGTAAAAAAAGCTGAAGGTATGAAATCAAATGCAAGATGTCTAAAGGTGTATTATTAGTTACATTATGGGAAATGTCACTCTTGAATAAACCAGCTCAACTAGAGTTTTAACCCTCAAATACAGGTGAAACCAAAGATAGGGTAAGATTGAGCCTCGAATTCTATGACATTCGAAACCGAACTGCACAATCCTTCTAACTTCCTGCATTTGAAACAAGGTTTAGGTGTGAAGCCTGCCTAAACAAACAGTTTGAGTTCTCTGAAATGCTTTTGTTTGTTCTCAGCTACTCAGTAACACGAGTGCATCCAGATCAGATAATGAAGTGTGTGTTTTGTGTTGAGTATACACACACACACACACACGTGTGTGTTTATATCCTTGTGGGGACACCTCATTGACATAATGCTTTCCCTAGCCCCTTACCCTAACCATAACCTAATAGTAACCCTGACACTAAAACCACATTTTGAGTCTCAAAAATGCCTTCAAACTCGTGGGGACCGGGATTTTGGTCCCCACAAGGACTGTCAGTCCCCACGAGAATAGTAAACTTCCAATTTTTGGTCCCCACAAAGATGTTAATACCCGTTCACACACACACACACACACGGGATAGGTTTTCCAACAGAAATTTGAACAACTTCCACAGACCGGTATGCAGACAAACATTTATTTTTCCTGCAGTCAAAATAAGCAGATGAGGCATCGTTTGTGGAATCTACAGAGACTAAATGCATATAAGGCACAACACAAGGTTTCCAGTATGGTATATCACATATTCATCTAAACACATGAACAGTTTTTCTTTAGCTGTACTTGTATGACTTCAACAGTATTAAGAAAAAAAAAAATTTAATTTTCAAACAGGCACTTCATCGGCTGATGATCTCAGCTTGTGTGGGTGACAGTGCACCTTTTGCTGCATTCTTGCGGGTGACAGAGGTACACCGGGAGAGGATCTCCTGGGCGCCCGGTCTGGGTGGCACCTTGGGTATTTTGGGTGATTTGTAGAGCGCGGGATCAGATACGCTCGAGATCAGCCTCCCCCCTGTGCTGCTCGTTGGGCCGAGGCTGTTGCTCGCCCTTGGTGGAGGTGTACGGCTGAGACGCAGCTGTTCATCATTGGCAGTGGGGCTCAGGTTCAGGGACGAGTTAAAGCTGGAGTCGTCGCTGAAGCTGAAGTCGGTGCTGTCGCTCATAAAGCTATCCTCACTATCCTCCGTCTGACTCCTGGAAAGGACGCGCTGTTCGTCCTCTCCGTCCATCTCCACCGTGATCACGGGCGGAGGAGGGTGAGAGGGAGAGGTGGGTGAAGTGGAGACATTGGTAGCAGCATTGGTACTGTTTGCAGGAGGTTGTTCAGAGAATACCACAAGAGACCTAGACCTCTGCTTACTCTCCGGCTCGACCAGGAAAGGCGACGAAGACCTCATGGGGGGTTGCATTAGGCTTCCTTGGGAGAGGCTCAGTTGGGACTGCTGCTCCAGGTTCGAGGAGGAAATGAGAAGTGAAGAGGGGCTACGCTGATCCAGGTGATTGGATGAGGTATGAATACGAGGGTAGCGGTAGGGCTGCAGGATCATAGTGGGAATGTGACCTATTTTTCCATTGGATCTGTTAGATGACAAAAATGAAGAACTCAAAAGTCATTAAAAATTGAAAAGTATGCATCAAATAAGACATCATTCTTTTATTTCCACATATACTTTAACATATCTGACCTTTTGTGCTACTTAAGCCATGACAACTGAAGTTATTAAAGAAATCCAGTTAAATCAGGCTGAGCTATAGCACAAAATTCTCTTTTTTAAATCAGGAAGAGATTTAAAATTTTTTCAAAGGAAGCCCATGAAAACATTTTTTGTCTGTGCTTAAAATAGATTATTCCTTTCACTTGTGTTGCCTCTGCTGATTGATTGACAGTGCAGTGATACTCCCTGAGCCAGTCATTTCCTTTATCAGCTATTCATTGTTGCATCCTAATGTTCATGCAACCCAACCTGTGTTTCTGGCTTTTTAGCAGTCACAGAGATATTTCTGGGTGGCTGCAACTCTCGTGGCTTGCAAGAATCTCTAAGAAAATAACTTGATATAAAAGTTTAAGCCCAGGTTAAAATACCTGACGAGCCACCAGCCTTTTTCAGACTTCTGCAGGACTTCTACAATGGCACCAATGGTTACAGTCACCTCGTCAGTTTTCGCGGCCTTGTAGCTCTTGACTGCAGTGTAGAGAGCTCCTGGAGAGAGAACTAAGGATTATACATAATGCCGTGCAGTATGAATGATGTTCACTGAATAAGGAAATACATAATGAGAGTGCAGTATCACGAGAGAGGGTACAAGAAACACAGTAGCTATGTGTACCCTTTTCAGGAATTTCATCTATCTCCTCATGATCTTCATTATCATCATTTGTCCTCTCCAGATAGGGTGCAGGAAACCAGGCCAACCGCTTGTCTTCAGTCTCCACCAGCCACCACCCTGAATCACCAGAAACATGCATTATACTGCTCACATTGAGTTATCTGTGTTAACTGACTGAGAGCTGTTGGCTCACCTCCTTTGTCTTTGATGACCACATCGAGTTTGTCGCCCTTGGCCACCTTGAAAGGTTTGTTCTTGAAGTCTTTGGTCTCATACGAGGCGACGCACGTGTACGCTTCTGTGATAAACGGCTGGGTCACTTCACCGGCATCTGCGTGCAGTCCTTCACTTCTGAGTTCATCCTCCGGGGGCATGATCATGATGCTGAGGAGGAGATGCAGGATAGGTGGAAGAGCAACAAAGGCGTGCACAAAGAGGCGTGTCAGAGTCATGCATTCATCTTGCATTGTACATATTTATTGATGTACTTGTGCAGTCAGAAGGTTGAACCTGCAAATCCATGATTTTGCAAATGTGGCACTTCCCAGATTAGATCTGTGTGGGTAACTTTAACTAAAATGTATTATAAAATATTTAATGTGTAATAAATGTTTATCCATACCCGTTTTTGGCAAAGTCCGGCTGCAGGTCCTGCTCTTTAGGGTTTAAGAACTGGATGAGGACTTCAGACTGAGACACTCGCTGGTCACAGGACAGGACTGCATTGCAATATTTCTGCAAATATTTCAGGCGCACCAGTGACTTGGTTGGGGTCTTCCCTCGGCTCTTTTGCTTCATCCTTCCCTCTGAAATCCCACAGGATGATTTTAGTTACAATCCCATCAGTCTGTAAGCAGACCGTGCGATTCTCGTAAAGCAGCCAGCGAGTGTGGTCTACATAACCCGAACATACCTCGAAATCTGGGGACGATTCTGTCAGATTTTCTCAGTTTGTTTGCAGGTGGGAATGCTTTCTTCAGTTGTTTCTGTTAGAAATAATTTGAGCAACAAGCGCGACCATTAAAAACAAAAGTTACCTGGATTTGTGCAACTTAGAAAAAAACAAAAGAGAAAGGCGTTTTATACTCACGTGCATTTTCATGAAGTCTCGAAAACGTCTGTAAATCACAACATTGCTCTCGTCTGACCAAAGCACACAAGTCTTGTAAAACTGGAAAAGAAAAGGCAGCTCTTCTCATGAGAGGCACGCAATCAAATTAATAAAAATAACCACTCTCAAAACCAGGCATAAGAAAAATCCCTTGGTGCTTACTTTGGTCTTTTCCTTCTGCAGTACTCCAACTAGATGGATGCTGATGGGATACGTCTTAGCCTCCATAATGACAGCACAGATGGGTGCCTGGGAGCTGCAGTGAAACCAGCTCAGCCTGAATGAAGCAGTGAGGCTCTGCAGGTGAATTTATGCTTCCTCCACCGGGCAGGGTGTGGCTCTGGTTTACGTAGGTGATGACAGGGGGAAAATCTGCAGTTTTGTACATGCTGGAAATTCTTGCACAGTAGCATTGTTGCACATCACACAAACTATATTATCACAAACAAGTCGAATTTATATTGATAGTTATATAAAACTGCAGGGTTTTTTTTGTTTTTTTTAGGGTTCATTTTTGGAAAAAGAATAGAATTTACTCCTGATTTTCTCTCTCTCTTTCTTACACATACACACAGAGTTGTGTTTCCATGACGATGACATGCATTCATTTCCTGGAGACTTCATCTAATGCAAATGTAAAGCTAAATGTTAATGTTCTTTGACAATATGTTGTGTGGTGCTTTGTTGTGTGTAGCACTCATTATTTGCAAGATACATATTTTTTTTACAAGAAGAAAAGTAGGAAAAAATTGAACAAATCATAGAATTTTTTTTTATTAGAGCATCAATTTAAATGATCATGAAGATAATAAAGAAACGCAAATGACACATATGGTGTAATCAAAAGAATAAGTAGTATTTGTAACAGTAGCGTTGTTAGTTTGATGTGTTACTTTACAAACAATACAGAGCTCAACTTCTTTTGAATCCATACAGCTTTGATTCTCATATATAAATATAGATTTATTATGTAGGCCTACGAAAGATCGGACAGACCATAAAGTATAGCTGCAGACAACTACTCAAAATTTATTTTTTAAGAAAGAAACCACCATTGTTAAGACCAGATAAGGAAGTTAGTAGGAAAAAAAAATCACATCTCTTTCCTTCTGTGCGTAGTAAATATTTCTTCCTCTCTTCTGAGGAATTTCTGATCTGTAGCACGTAGGCCAAAATGTGGCCAAACGTGGTGACATTTCTGTTCTTTGATTGCCATCAGCAGCCTGCAGATAACCCCCAAAGCAAAATATTCGTTTAGTCTGCCCAGTTCATTCAGTTAAATGTTGTTTTTTTAAAAAAAGCCACAATGTTGGTTTAACTAAAGCAGCTAAACTTAGATATAATTTATATTAGCATTTAACACAAAGAAAAAATATAAATGTTTAACCATGTGAAACTCGTTGATTTGACCAAGTCTTGATAAATAGCTTTCCCATGATCACTGTGATGTGGAATAAGCATTAGTGATCGTTACCGGATTAAGTCCAGTGCAGGAAACAGAGGTGACAGACTCAGTGAGTCACTTTATTGACTTCACAGCGCTTCCAGTATGTTAAGAGGACTATAAAGCTGGACTCTTTGGCCCAAACAGCTAAACAACAGTGCTGATGTCAGCTGAGATAGTCACAAGAGAAAAGCACGTTGGTTTCTGTGGTAAGCTACTGACATCTACTGCTAGATGCTGTGACTTGTGATACAGACTGTACCAAGCAATCAGTCTGCTATTATAAAACACTCTTTAAAAAAACAGCCAACCATACAAACATGTGTCAAAGTTATATTTATTTCTCCTCACAGCAGAGTTATAATACACCATCTTTCATAAAGCAGGGCTTCTCTGTCAGGACTCCAAAATAAACATTTCTTCTACATTGCACATTTTACAGTTATTTATTTTCATAAATCATGTAATTAGGATTGTAATATCTGCAATCTACTCGCTTGAGTTAAAAGACTGTAGTGTGAACAGCACTCGCACATCATATCTACTTAGCCCCGAGGTCTGAGCTTTAGCTTAGCCAGATAACGCAACTTCTCTCATATTCATAAATGTTCATGATTTCTTTCAAATAAAGGAACAACAAACTAGTCACCTATCCCATCTTAAAAACAACAAAAGGAGCATTACATTTAAAATTGTAAGGCAGCAGGTTTTTCCTAAAGCATCAAAAGAGGTTTTATTCTTTCTCCATCATGCTCTCACAATCACACGCAGGTGCTTTTAAACATTATAGCAACACATTACCTGATTCTCCAATTTGTTACACATCAGTAAATTAACCTTTACACACTGTATAAAGGTTTGCACAGTCAGAGTGTTCCATTCATTAAATCTGAACTTTTCCAAACTTTGGCCAGAAATATTTTACTGTGCACAAAAAAAAAAAAAGGCTTAAATCTCAACTAGATTATGAGTCACTGTTTACAGTTGCTGTGCTTCGGGTTGGTGCTTAGTGTAATTAAATCGTCTTTCCCTCCTCTACATTTTACTTCTCACTTAAAATAAATAAATCACCCTTAAACAGAAGTGATCTCAAAATAAAAAGAGGAATTAGGTGGTGTAAGAAATTCGACCCATTATTAATCTTTGGCTTGCATAGATAAACACTTTACAAAATTGAGATGATTTCTCAAAGAGCTGCAGTTTTTTTTTTTTTTTTTTTTAAAAAAAAAAATTTTTTAC